>LPNX011037936.1:37731-59698 GCA_001517045.1 Pseudotsuga menziesii | reverse complement strand
CAAATAATAAACAAAATAGTTTTTTTATTGATATATTAATATTAACATTGATTTTTAATTGATAAACAAAATACTTACAATATTTTGTATGCCAATATGTAAATTGTCAATATAATAATTGATATTGATATTTTAGGATTTTGAAAACATAACATATTTTTATATTTGTAAGATGTATACTCCCGAATTTTTTTTATATTGAATTTTAAGTAGTAGATTTTTTTTTTATCAAACCATTCAAACTTGGTAACTATGATTTCAATATAAAATAATTGCTCAGTGCAATTGGAGAGTTGAGCAATTTGGAATTTTTGGAGATGGAAGGCTCATTGATGCACATGGTGTTGCCTTCCCTATATGACTTAAAAGATCTTGAAGGAATTGGAGCTCATAATATGTGAGCAATTGAAATGTTTGTCGCCTTCTTTGGGTGACTTAAGGAAGCTCAAGAAATTGAGGATGGAGAATTCCAAGGAATTGAAATGGTTGTCGACTTCTATTGGACAGTTGGCTTAGTTGAATGAGTTGAGTATAGTATGTTGTCTACTGAGAGTCAAGCAAAAAATGGGGATTGCAATTATTCCTACCGTGTTTAATAATGTCAAGCTTTATGATCTTCTATGGATAGACAAATATTGGAGTGTATGCAAATCCCTGCGAATGCATGAATTGAAGGGGAACATAATCCATTGACACTTGAAAACAACATAATAGGACTCTTTCACGTTTCAGATCTCAAGCCGTGTTAGCTAATGGGTTAAGTCTATAATTCTATTTTAACTTTGATTGTATTGATTTACAAAATATGTTTGTTTTCTTTGTGGATAAGATAGATTTGATTGTGTGTGTGTGTGTGTGTGTGTGTGTGTGTGAAATATTTCATGAATGGGGTTTTTAGTAAATGTTTGGATACCTTAACGAAACAACTACTTAAACTAATTCTCAAAGGTAACATCTTAAACAAATGTATTAAGTGTTTGTGAATAGATTTACCTTAACTCTAAACAAGTTACCAGTTGTTGGATTAAGATGTATCTCATTTTTTTAGAAGTAGGAAAAATGAGGAAAATTTTCATCATGGTGCGGCCACCTTTCCTAAAGCACCCTTATAAATCCTCATACCGAGGTTGTAAGCCAATGAAAGGAACATGAACAACCTCGTTGTAATCAGCCAACCAAAAGTGGTTTTTTCACATACTCCGGGTATTTTTTTGTCAATGGTTATAGTGGAGACAGCCTTCAATCAGTTGAATTGAGTATAGTACGTTGTCCATTGATACACGAACTATCTTTTATAAAGGAGGTAATTTGTCATGTCCCCATATTTTTGGACATAAAATTGTTGACCATGCCCAACACATTGGGGGGTCAAAAATGCATAAATTACCTCACCCAAGGAATTTTGTCCAAATATTATTTATGAGGCATTAATTAATTAGCCCAGGGAAAATTTGCTAAATAATTATTTTTAAGGCAAGTACTTGATTTTAATTATTTCCATTAATTAATTATTATGGAAATAACATGTGGAACTGAGCTTTCCATGTCAGGCACAATTGGCAAGCCAACTTTCCAAGGGAGGAGATCAAGGAAGTGGAAACTCTATGACAAAAGCAGTCAAAGAGAAAAGGAAAAGTGCCCAAAAGCTATGACAAAAGTTTTCATAACAAAAGCAGGAAAATTTTGGAAAAGGAGGGCATAATTACCTTTTGGAGACTTAGAAAAGCTGTCAAAATAAAGGCATGATAGTTTTGGCAAAGGAGGGTGCAGTTTCCTTTTGGAGACTCAGCCTCAAAAGCAAGGAAAAACATAAAGTTGTTAGGGATAAAAGCATCAACTATTTGACTAAGGAGGGCACAGTTACTAAATCAGATGGATGACTTGGATAGGGAAACATCTCCACATGGTCCTACATTCGAATTTTCTTAAGGAGGGAACTTATGTGGCTAGGGATAGGGCTTCTAGGTGGTTTACTTTCTCTCACGGGTCACCAATTGCCTCTACTTGCTAAACAGGTGACCCGGAGTTCTATTAAAGAACAATTGAATCTCATTCACATAGTTTGGATGATGAATTAATTATTTAATTCTATATGAGCATAGGCTTCTGAGTGATGCACCTTAGAGCTTTGGGAGATGAGCCCCAAACCTTCCTTTCCCCACTTCTTCATTTCCATTCCCTTCTCTTTGTAGGTATGCAGCACTCAATGTTCATCCATTGAAGTATTCTCAGTCATATTTTTCATCCTCCATCTCAGTCAAGTTGAGCTCCAGTCAATCCCAAGCTTCATCTACACTCTCAGTCTCTCTTGTGTTCAATTTTGGGCCTCATGCCCATCATTTTGAGTTTTCTGATGTAATGGTCAGTTAATGAATTTATTTCTGATGTGTAACAGCTGATATAAAATTTTATTTATCTCATTCAATTCGAAATAACTATGTTCATTAAATTTTCATACTCATATCTCCATGTATAAGCTTAACTAGTCATCAAACTGTGGGATTTGAGCATTCTAGTGCAGTTATAATTGAGCCTTGTTCATGGGAACAAGTTTAGATGGTATGATATGCTGTAATAAGATGTATTAGGTTCTTTCAAATAAAATTATCAGGTCTAATACAGTTTTGTTATAAATTCCAATCTTATTTACACACCCTAGCTAGATTACTAGTTAAATTTGACTAGTCTAGTTGTTCTTCCAATTCAGAGAGGTATATTTAGTAATTTTGTATTATGTGAGTTGTCGTATTTCACTGAAAGACCCACATACCTGTACATCCCTCCATATAAAAAATTCCTTGAGGCCGTACAGGGATTTGGGATCCTCCATTACGCAGGACTTCCCTAGGCCAAAATTGCCTAAAAAATCCAATTCTTTCCTAAACTCTCCAGAAATCTCTAGATATGCTATGAACTGTCCCAAATAATATTTTATATTGTATGAATTCCTGATAAAACCTCTATATTTTTCCCCGAGCCCTTGGTTGAAAGGACTGAATAAATTTCCCTAGTTTCACAGTTGGGTGACCCAGAAGCAAGGGATTAATTTTTCACATAGCGGATTCTAAAACCTTAATGGTCACCAATATAAATGTTTTAGGGGAAATTAATTCACTTTTATTAACTTACCCTTGGTTTCTTTCCACTTCCTACTCCCATGATTGCAAATTTCCCAGCAAAACACCTTGAATTACCTAGTTTGAAGATTCATTGAGTGGTTGTAATTTAATATCAGAAATTTTATTTAATTTGTAGCATTAGTTAGTGTTCAGGTCTGCATATCAGATGTTGGAACATTACAATGGTATCATATTTATTTCCTTGGATCATCCCGTGGAAAGAAATATCTCAGTGAAGAAAGTTGCAGTTATGACTTCTACCGAGGATTGAAGAAGACCTCAATGAGCAGTATGAAGAATATTGCAGAAGATATGAAGAAGAATATTATGAAGAGACTACATGTAGTACCTCATATATATCATGTAGGGATGTTGTTGATGATTTTTTTCCTCCATCTTATGATGAATCCATTTGGAAGGAATCTACTAGTGCCGGTGGTCAAGTTGTTCAATGGGAAGAATTCTCATAAATATTCTGAGTATTTCATGGAATACTGTGCCTTGAAAGAAGACATAAGGGAGGTTTTATATTTTCAATATTTCTATATTCTAGAGATACAGAAGCCATTCAGAGATCCCCACCGTGGGGAAAACATAAAAAATATTGCACACATGGTGGATGAAGTGTGCTAGAAAGTGGAGATTAGTTGTTTACCACCTAGAGAAGAAAGGGAAAATTCTTTCAAGCCCATTTTCAAGAATTATGAGACTTGTTGGGTTCTCTTCAAGAAGATTTTCCCAGAGTTGTGACTTGAGTACCACTCAAGATGGAGAAAGATCAAGTTCCTTGAATGAAGAGGAAGAGAATCCATGTGCAGATGAAGACCCAACAGTCAAAAATATGGTTGTTGGTAGTGTGGAGAATGAATGCACTTCCAATTTCTTTGTGGGTGATCTCTAGATCATTGATAGATATGTTGGATAAAGTATGGGTGGAGAGACACCTTATAGTAGAGTTTGGAATCTGCTTTACTTTTAGTAAATCCTAAGCTCATCAGGAATCCATGGATCCTTCCATACCATGCTCTAGGTGCTTCCTTTAATCCATACAATGCTTTCTTTAGTCAGCATACATGAGTCTTCTAATCATTAATATCGAATCCTTGCAGCTTTTCAATATATAAATCTTCTTCAATCAAGCCATTTATAAATGGCGTCTTCACGTCCATTTGATGTAGCTTCCACTTCATGTTGGATTCCAAGGAAAGGACAGTTCTTATTGAGGTGTATCTAGATACTGGAGCAAAGGTTTTGAATATCCACTTCGAGGATACCACTGACTTGTCCTTTGGTCTAGGTACCACTTCCCACACATCATTCTTTATAATGGATTGGTATTCCTTGACCATTGCATCAGCCCACTCTTTCAGTTTTATTGCCTCTTCAAAACAAGTTGGTTCTTTATCAACTAGATCACACATCCATGCCATATAACCGGGATATGACTTTGTCTTGTTCCTCTCTCGGATGGATCCTTTAGGAGCATCATGTCTTTTTTCTTCTTAAATTAATTCATGATCCCAGGCAGGTTTTCTCTTTCTAGAAATCAATTCATTTGGTAAAACTTCAGGTAGCTAGGGCTCTGTCATATCATGCTCTTATGGTATCTGTATTTCTTCTTTGTTTCTGACTTCTTTAGGACATTCAATAGTTTTAGGAATTTCATCCTCCTCTTCATATTCCTTGTCTTTTCTTGATTTTCTAAAGGTTGTATCTTTGTCAAATGTAACATATCTGCTAATTTCAATTTGATAGTATCCTAGGATATATATTCGATAAGATTTTGATTGTTCACTATATCCTACGAAAAATCCTTTTTTTCCTAAAGGAGCTAACTTTAATCTTTTCTCCTTGAAAATATGAATGTATATAGAACAACCAAATATCTTTAGATAACTTATCTCTGGTTTTTATTCGAAAAACATTTCTTCAGGAGTTTTGTTCCCAAGGGCACTGTGAGAAATTTTGTTCTGTACATATAATGTTGTTCTTGTTGCTTCTTCCCATAGGTACATTGGGAGATCTTGATCACGTATCATATCTTTCACAACTTCCATGATAGATCTGTTATTTCTTTCTGCCACACCATTTTGTTGTGGATTGTAGGGAATGGTGAGCTCCCTCTTAATCCCTACTTCTTTATAGAAATCATTGAAATCATTTGAAGTAAGCTCTCCTCCATTATCTGACCTCAGAATCTTATTTTCTTCTAAGAAAGGTTTTCTACTAGGGCCTTAAACTCTTTGAATATTTCAAACACTTCATCCTTTTTTTCAAGAAGTATATCCAAGTCTTTCTAGAGTAATCATTAATGAAAGAGGCATAGTAAGAGTACCTGCTTAATGAAGTGGTTTGCTTTGGTCTGCAGATATCTAAGTGAATAATATCCAAGATCCCTTTGGCCTTACTATCACTTTTTGGAAAGGGATTCTTAGTATTCTTCTCTTGTCTGCATCCTTTGCACACTCCTTCATGTTCTATCTAAATTTCTCGTAAATCAGTTGCCATCTTGCTTACAATTGGAAGGGCTTTGTAGTGAACATGAGTAAGCCTTATGTGTCATATCTCACATGTTTTAATTGTACTGGTTGCTAATGAATAATCTGTGTGTCCCTTCAATTTGTAGAGTCCTCCTTCTTCAAATCCAATCTCTACTGCATCATTGATAGTCTCGCCTTTGGTCCACATGAGGACTTTTCTATCAACAAAGGAAACTCTGAAGCCTTTCTTGTCTAAGGATGAAATGGAAAGAAAATTCTTCTTTATTCCTGGGACATATATGACATTCTTCATTTTCACAACCTTTCTAGAATTCAATTTATATGATGCTCCTCCTAATCCTTTAATGGGATATTGGGAATCATCTCCAAGCATCACTTTGTGTGGGGATTCCTTTTGTTCAAGGCATGAGAGTTACTCCTTGAAACCATCCATGTTCTTGGAGGAACCACTATCGATCAACCAGGTATCATTTCCTAGTGAGACTGATCCAATTAGAGCGGAGATCAAAACATATTCTTCAATGTATTCTTCATCCTTATTTTCTTCCTCTTCTACTTCTCGATCACTATCTTCAGCAGCATGGGCCTAAAAGCTTCTCATCTTTTTGAGTATTTCTTCTTTTATGGGACAGTTAATGGCAATGTGTCCTAACTTGTAGCAATTGAAGCACTCAAAATTTGAGAAGTCTCTCTTGGGTCTTTTAAACCCTTGAGTCTTAGGAGGATGGTCATGACTCTTCCTTTTGCCTTTGGTGTGGGCAGTCAAGGCTTGAGCCTCATTTTCATTTATCTTTTCTTCTCTGGCTACTATCCTCTCTTCTTCTTGGACACATTCTTCCCATAACTTCCAGAATTTGGTTAGTTTCCTTCTTGAGCAAATTCCTCGTATAAAGGCTTCCCAATCTCTTGGAAGGCCATTCAAAGTTGTCATTACAATTTTTGCTTCTTCAACCATGTCACTAATGGCTTCTAGCTGATCCTTTATTTGATATGCTCTTGTAAAGTAATATTGAATAGTCTCTGACTTTTGACCTTTTACACTTTTGAGTTGATTCCTCGGGGTCATCTTCCTATTAATGTTTCTTCCTTCAAATAGTCTTGATAAGGAATCACACATTTCTTTCGGAGTCTCCATAGATGATACTTGAGGAATGAGATTATCTTTGATTGAATTGGTTATGATTCTTTTAGCTATGATCATATCCTTCTTATGCTTGGATTTGGCTTCATCTCCTTCTGGTTCTTTCACTTAGTCTTTCACAAACTTTTATAGACATTCTCTTGGAGGATGAGCATGATCCTATACTTCCATGCTCTGAAGTTTTCAGCCCCTTCAAGATTTTCATCTAGCTTGGTATTCTTTGTCAAATGTAAAAGATGGAAAGATACTTACTTGCAGAAATCAACTCCTCACCGACCTTCTTCCTCATGTCCAAGGTTTGAATCAAAAACCCTAATTTTGTAGCTCGGACCACAGGTGGAGCTGAATAATGGAAAATATGTGCCTTTCTGAGGTGAGGTATACTGTATCTTCCTTTTTCTAATATTGATGATGAAACCTTAGGAAAACTGAAATCCTAGTTTGTCTCGACAATAGTGACATGTCCAAAATTGAAAATTCTTGGAATTCATTTATGTTTGTGACATAAAGATGCGCTCTTCAGAGGCGATTTGGGAGAGCCCTCTTTTCTGGTTGATATGTCAAGGGATTTGTTTCGAACAACAAACCCTAGTTGTGCACTGCTTCCTTTCAGGGTGGTAGCTCTGATACCATGTTGAATTTTATTAAATTGCTTAGATGATATCTTAAAACAATTAGTCACTAGAAGATCAATGAAAGAACAACATGCACAGAAACATAAGAACACAAATATTTTCCTCAAGGAAACCACAACAGATAAAACCCCACAAAACTTCCTCAATATAGAATTCAACCAATGTAGTGTAAAACCGAGACAAGAACTTCTCTCTTCTTTTTAGTGCATTAAGCGTTCTTTCTCTTGCTAAGACAACTTGAGTGAGTGTGTACCAATGGAGAGGAGAGCCTCCCTATTTATATTTTTCACTTGACTTGACTACTAACCAAGCAGGGCCGACTTCTCTAACTAACTCAGCCCACTTGACAACTTGATACCACAAAGTAACATTTATTATATTGACACTTGGGTACTATTGTCTCGACTTACATTCAGTGGTTTAGATTGTTTCTTTTAATGACACTAACAAGACCAAACTCAACTCCCGAAGGAGGAATACAATACATCTTAGAATATATTCCAAAGTTATAATAATTTAACACACCTACCCATACATCCCTCGAGATCATGAATTTGTTGAGGTCGTATAGGGTTTTGGGAGCCTTTATTGCAGAGGACTTCCCTAGGCCAAAATTGCCTAAGAACTCCAATTCTTTCCTAAACTCTCGAGACATCTCTAGATCTTATATGAACTGTCCCAAATAATATTTTCTACTGTCTGAAGGCCTGATGACACCTTTGTACTTTTCCCCAAGCCCCTGGAAGGAATGAATAAATTTCCCTAGTTTCACGGTTGGGTGACCAAGAAGCAGGGGATTAAGTTTCTGCATAATGGATTCTGAAACCTGAATGGTCCTTGACCTAAATGTGTTAGGGGAAATGAATTCACTATTTTTAACTTACCCTTGTGACCTTCCACTTCCTACTCTCATGACTGCAAATTTCCCAACAAAACACCTTGAATTACCTAGTCTGAAGATTCACTAAGTGGTTTTAATTTAACATCAGAAATTTTATTTAATTTGCAGCATTAGTTAGTGTTCAAGTCTGCATATTAGATGTTGGAACATTACATGATTGGAGAAAGAGAAACATAGAGTAATTTGGAGTCTTCCATTGTCAACTACATACTTCCGTGGCTCAAAGGGTTCACTATTATTGAAACATAGATATCAGAGTTATCATTTTCTGAAGGTGTTTGATGCGACCTTCAATATCTTTCTGTGACATATTGTAATAATGTGGTGGAGGTTGGAAAATATCCAAATATATGCATGCATTTATTATTTACATATTGTTATAGTTTGAGGAAAATAGATAAGATTTATGGTATTGCAAAAATTCAAAAGTGAACATTAGTGGTTGCATAGAATTGGAGAAGTTACATCCTACTGAAACATTGGTATCTTTGAGAGGGTTAATACAATTTTCTATAAAAAGTTGAAGAGCATACGATGAATGAGGTATGTGACAAATCTTGGATTCATAAATGTTAAGTGTTGTTCCAAGCTAGAAGAAGTGGAAGGCATCTAACATTGCTGAGATGATTTAATATTAGTTATCAAAAGATACGAATGTAAAATATAATTAAAAAACTAATACCCTTAAAAAAATTGCCAAGTTTTTAAATAATAAACAAAAACTAATGCCTTTATTTATGTGCATTAAGTTTGACTTGCTTTCAAACACTACAACAAAAACTGGATTTAGCGTCAGATTTTAGTGTAATGTTTTCCCAATTTGGTGAACAATCCGGTGCTAAAACTAGCGCTATTGTACAATCTCATAAAACTTCATCCATTCCATCTTTTTCCCTGTCCTTTTTAACATCCATTTTTGTCTCCATTTTTGCACCCAATTTTTTGCATCTTTTGTTACATCGTTATTTGCACCCAATTTTGCATCTTTTTTTGTGTCCTTTGTTACATCCTTGTTTGCACCTAGTTTGACGCTTAGTTTTGCATCCAATGTTGCGTCTTATTTTGCTCCTAGTTTTTCATCGAGTCTTGCACCATGTTTTGCATCAAATTATGTGTCCAATTTTGCATCTAGCATTACATCTAGCTTTGCATCCAATTTTGGGCCCAATATTGCATCTTGTTTTTCATCTAGTTTTGCATCCAATTTTACTTATAATGTTGCATCCCCTTTTGCATCTAATTTGCATTTTTACATTTTTTTTGTATCCATGTTTGTTCCTGATGTTTCGTCTCGTTTTACATCGTATTTTGCATCTAGGTTTGCACCTAGTGTTGCATCCTGGTTGATGTCTTTTTTTGCATCTATGTTTGAGTCCAATGTTGCACCCAGTGTTGCGCTTGGTTTTGTGACTGGTTTTGCAACCATGTTTGTATCTAATATTGCATCCAATTTTGTGTCAAATGTTGCATCCCATCTTGCATTCAATATTACGTCTATTTTTTCATCCAATGTTTCATCCCATCTTGTATCCAATATTGTGTCTCATTTTAAGTTTTTGTTTGCGCCAAGTGTTTCCTCCAGTTTTGCACCTGGTGTTACACCTGGTTTTATGTCCATCGATACACCATATTTTGTGCCCAATTTAATGTCCAATTTTACATCTAGTTAGGAGTCCAATTTTGCATCTACTAATCCATCTAGTTTTGGGCCTAGTATTGCATCTAGTTTTGAGTCATTAATTGTGCCTAGTGTTGAGTCTTTTTTTGCATCCAATTTTGCGATTAGTGTAACATCCATTTTTTTGTCCACATTTGCGTCTGACATAAGGTCCACTTTTGCATCTACTTTTGTGTTTTGTGTGACGTCTACGTTTACATCCTCTTTTGCATTTAGTGTTGCGTCTAATATTGTATCAATCTTGCACTACTACATTTTTTACCTTTAGAAATACCTTGCAATATAATTAGGGCATGGAGGAATCGAACCACCGACCTCATTATTATAAGGCATGCGCTCTTCCATTGAGCTAGAACCCTTTAAGAATCGAGAAGATGAGCAATATTAACACATTAGATTTCATCATTGTCCCTGAAATATTGTTTCACCTTTAGTGTTTTATGTATAATTTGTCATGTGTTTTTCCTATCATGCCTATTGACATACATTTCAATATTATTATGTTTTCTCATCCAAAACCAACATATTTGAAATAGCAGGATTCTAAACACTTGCATATGGAAACTTTTAGTTTCCATTATAATAGATTGCACATCCACCTTGGTTTTCCTACAACAATGCCTACAGATGTAATGCTATGTTACCAAAAATGAGAAATGAGAAATGCAAAAAGAAAAGGGAATGGTACATGAAATGGATTTTGGAGGTTTCACATAGAAGAAACAAGGAGAGAGAGAGAAAAACACTAATGGTGAAGAAGAGCACGGAGATCACAGAGCCTGGATACAGTAAAAATGTAGTCTAGGTTGTCAATGGGTCTTGATTTGTGGGTCAAGTAGGTTTGCTTACTTGATAAAACTTGTTGTAAACAAGAGCTTGGTTAGTTTGTATGCTAGGTAAAACTTGTTGTAAATAGGAGTTTGGTTAGTTTGAACTTTGTATGCCAAGAGGTATTTAATACAACCAAAAAATCCTAGCAAGTCCTCTTCAGTAAGGCCTAAATATTTGATAATTAGGGTTAGTCTTCCAACCAAAAATTTTTTTTTATAGAATTCCCACTGCTTTACACAAAGAAATCTGAAAACTGAGAACCACTTCACAAACTACAATGGATGATCAATGATCAATAGAGCAGGACTGATACCTAAATCATGTATACAACAAATACAAATGAATTAAAATGGAACTGGGAAGAACCTAATCAAATGCCAAGATAACATAGAAAAAATGAAAATTTATCATGAAATTACACAAAAAAAATTTGGTCATCCATACCTTCAATTGCAATTTGTGTCGTGGGTATGGAATAGAGCCAGGATTGAAGTGAAATTCAATTTCCTGAAGAATTAAATTTCTGGCACTTAAAAAGGTGGAGAAGATGACAAACCGGTTAAAAGGGATTGAAACCCACACTTTCACGGCCACAACAATAATATCCATCACTCTCAGGAAACTCTTTTATTCCAGGTTCTCATGGCCGATAGAGAGGGTTCCCCCAAAGGGACCATATCTTATGCAAACAATAGTAGTGTAGTTAGGACATGGTGTAAAAAGAAACCATTACCAGCATGGGTGTTCTTCTAGAGGTGTATCTCTTTTTTCTAGTCCATCGGTTTAAATCCAAACTGCATCAATGTAAATCTGAAATAAATTCACGGATAGGGGGTATCCCTGGTTAACCCAATTACTGCTCCTGATGAAGTGAGAAAACCTCCAAGATGCGGGAAGTTGTCATATAACCATCATAGAGCCTCATAATAGCAACAATGGCGTTCTATTCAACAATGATACTATGAAGTTCTCATGATTCATTTCCTAGTTTAAGTTTCTTTAAAGTCTTCATGCTTTGTCTGATTATCCATTTCACCTATTCGAAGGTATGTAATGTATTGACAATTGAGGATTGCTTTATTGCTCTTGTATATGTGGCATTTAGTTTTCCAATTTATTAATGTCTAGTGTTCCTGAATCGCAAATTATGAAACCAATTTTCATATTGCTGCATTGCAGGATTTGTTCTACTCTTCTCTTCATTGTGCACAATAAATAATGATTGTTGATGATGGATCAAAGAACTTACTAAGGGCTGTAAATAGCAGCCTAAGTGCACTGGCTTTTCATATCAGAGAGTATTGTTGGATTGATACAATAAGGTCAATGAAATTGATAGATACAAGACAGAAGAATATACCCCTGATGTTGTCAACAAGTTCATTATTTATCCAGAGCAGATTCCATCATGGCTTGTTAATTGGATGCCTGATCAAGGAGGATTCCTAATTGGGAACCTTAAGCCTGCTCACATGGATTTCAGGTTTTTCTCCTTGGGGAATGTTTGGGCTATAGTAGCATCTCTAACTACTCTAGAATAGGATGAGGCTATATTGAACCTAATTGAGAGCAAATGGGATGATCTTGTGGGAATCATGCCTATGAAAATCTGCTTTCCTGCATTGGAATATGAAGAGTGGTGAATTATCACTGGAAGTGATCCAAAGAATACGTACTGCTCTCTCCTTTTGCTTATACTAATTGTTACTATTCTTGGTTTTGTACATCGGGATTTATAAGGGAAGCATACAGAAATTTAATGTCCAGGGTTGTGTTTGCATTCCATGTTCACTTTTAATATTGAAGTCATATATGAGTGTTGAAGGATAGGATGGGCTTTTTCAGTTGCATTCTGTGTGTTGTATGTTGGCATGTACCTACTGTAAGATGCTGAAAAAAAGTATTATGTTCACCTATCCCAATGTTGCCATCTGCTTCATTTTTCTTGCTTTATTTTTTATTGTTTGCTATGGGACAGAGCTAATGCATGTTAGCATAAATAATGATCCTAGAAATGTATGGAAGTAGAAAAGGAAAAGACAAACACATGCATGAATCACTTTTTAGCTTAGGATTTATATTCAAGGAAAAGACAAAAAGTATTATGTTCACCTGTCTTATTGCTGTCATCTATGATCATCTATCCTACATTGTTTTTAATTGCTTGATATGGAATAGACCTGACGCATGCAATATAAGCATATAGAATGATTCTAGAACTGGATGGAATTAGAATTGGAAAAAAATACATGCTTGAATCACTTTTCAGCATAGGATTTTTATTTTGTGGTATTAATAGCTGCAAAATATGCCATGCAAGCCTTGGTCATATCATAATGGAGGATCATGGCCAACACTTGTTTGGCAGGTACCATCTCATCCATATTTACTGCAATCATTACTGTTGAAGGTGCGGTGTTCTAACTTGTGTTTCTGGATGTAGTTTATTATTGCATGCATAAAAATGGGGAGGCCAGATCTAGCAAGTAAAGCAGTAGAAATTGCAGAGAAGAGGATTTGGAAAGACCGGTGGCCAGAGTATTATGACACCAAAACAAAGAGATTTATTGGCAAGCAGGCTCGACTGTACCAGACCTGGTCAACTGCTGGATACCTTGCTGCCAAGTCATTCCTAGCTAATCTAGAGATAGCATGTATATTGGAATATGAAGAGGACCTTTCCCTCATGGAAGGATGTTCATGTCCCATAAGTGCCAGTTGTCATAGAAAATGTTCCCGAAATGCAATGCGAGCACAGTCACCCATTCTTGTATAGAAATCTCTTAGGAAAAAAATTATTTGCTATTTATTAGCTAGAATATCCATTTATCAAATTTAACCCAATTTGTAGAGGAATTACAATCCCTCTAGTAGTATTTTAAATGCTAGAAGAGATATTTCTCTCTTTGGGGTAACTGCATCAAAATTTGTTTGAAAGGAACACTCCCAACACCATTGCTTATAACCTTTTTATACGAAACAATTTGGATTTCAAGAGATCATTTTATCAATAGGATTTATAACAGATTGTGCAGGTCTACATCCTGCATGTAACAAACCCAACAACTTCATATGGAACTCAAAAGCTAAAAAGAGTGATGGGATTTTAATGCAAGGAGTACCACAATAGGTTTAGAGATCTGGTGGAATGATTTGCAACAAGCCTTTCTTATTGAAAGTTCCACTTGCACAATGAACACTTCGCAACAAGTTTTTCTTTGTTTGATTGAACTGATTCATGATATCATCACATTCCATGTTCTGTACAAGGCTCAATTTAGTCACTCGATGCTTAAGAAATTTAGTGTAAAGAGAAAATATAGCGGGCCTGTATTCTAGAGTTGTTTTCTTTTATTTGGATGTTTTATCATGACGTGAATATAGATTTTCAATTCTATTCAGTACACATCTCTTGTTACTTGTATCATGGAAATGAAGGCAACAAGGATTGGAAAGAGTAGCGGTGAAAAAACATGTCCAATCCGATCTTTATCCTTATTGTATATTGTCTTTGGTTTTTGTACCATGTCCAGTATGGCGATAGAGATGTCCAAGATCAAATTAGTACGCACCGGGATTGAATATATCTCTATAATGATGGAACTCAAGGGAGCATAGTGGACATCTAGGGCTTCTGATGGCAAATTTTGCTGGGAACTCATGTAGGGTTTCAGGCTCTCCGATACCACCCTTGGCTGGAAAAAAACATTATGCGGTATTTTCAAGATGAAGCTAAAACGTGATTCCCCTTTATGTAGAAGTCTTCCATGGAGGAAAACACCTAAAAATCAATTATTGAAACCTATCCTAACGATGTGATGGGAAAACACCTGAAAATCAATTATTGAAACCTATCACAATGATGTGATGACAAATCACAAAATTGATGATGTTTAACATCCACTCAAACCAAACTTTGGTCTTTCGGACCCAAAGAAACATCATAATGGCCAGCCTCAACATTGAGATCTACGTTTTCTATTTAGGACCTTACTTTGGAGAATTTCGCAAGTATATATGATCTTTCTGAGTCATATCATGCAACTTCTTTGCATCATATGTGTGTTATGTACTTTCTGGAGCACCATGAACATATGTCTAACATGTCTAGGTAAGGAAAACTTCTACATAACTGAATAGTTGCAGTGAGATCCAGGCACTTTTCAGGATCTCTCTAATTTTTTATAATCAACTTTCTATGTAGCTACCCTTCCCTTGTAGAATGCTTACTAAAAGAGATACGTGATTACTTGTTTAATATATTAAGGCCGTAGCCTTATATGCTACACTGTCAATACACTACATAAAAAATAGATTTACTTCAATTCAATAATATTTCAATTGAACTTTTAACTATAATAGACTAAGCATAGGGTCCTCAACGAAGAAGGTGAAAGCAGAGAATTTCTCCATCACAATTTTTCGCAATAGATCAGAAAAGATGATAGATCAAAAACATGAGGTACATGTTTCTATATTAGTTTTTAAGAAGATCATAGATAAAAAACATGAATACATCTTGAGAAACATTATATCAGTTTTTATGGAACATTTTCCTTTGAAAATTAAAATTGCATTAGATCTGTATGCTAAAATGCAATTTCCAAAAACAATTGCATATGTGAGTTGCATAATGAATACAATATAAGTTGATCCAAATTTGACAGGTGGCGCCCAACCACATGGGAAAAGAGCATATCATGGGACAAACATACAAGGCAGGATGCTGAACCTCTTTCCTATAAATGTGGAGTGAGGCCTACATTGGATGAAAATCCTAATGAAAGGAAAACCATCATCTCATGTTCATTTATGGCAAGTTGCATAATTTGTTCCCTTTTAAAATTTATTCAAGGAAAAAGACACAGCTAGTTAATTAGGTCATTGATTGAAATTTGAAAATCCACTAGATGGTGGAAAAGAAAGAGATTACCAATTGTAGGGTCATCTTCAAGCCAATTGGAGAAGATCCTCTTCCAAGGTAGTTTTGATAAAACACATGGATTTGGATGGGGATCTTGTTACTCTTACAAATTAAAACTACATAAGAGCTTAGATTGGCAGAAGTTGTTGTAGCTTAGCTTGCTGAGCAGAAAAATACAAGGAACTCAAAGTCAGGCTTTGTATAAGGTATGCAATGATCATTAACAAACTAAATGATCAACCCAACAATGAGGGTTGAAGCACTACAAATACAATAGCTTGCTGGAGGCAAGATCCAAGAAAGGATGCCATGCAATGGCATGCCACAGATCTTGCCTAAAATCGAAGCAAAGCAAACAGCTAAGTGAAACTTAATTGCTACAACTGCAAAAAATAACCTAGATCAACAAGGAAACATCAGTGGGTTGGTAGCTATTGGTTGGACCAGCAAGGCGCATCAAGGGTGAAACATATTACACCAACAAAAATGAACTACTGTACATGCCAAAAATTACTTTAATAATGAAATATTGTCCCTGAGAATGCATCTCCATGCCCCATGATGAACACTTTAGTGCTAGAACTTAACTATTTGGATAAAAATGTTTTGTAGACATTATAGTGTGTGTATGCATGTGTGTTTGTATTTTGGTTTCATGATTGTCGCTTGTCTATAGGTGACCATTGCTTAGGTGCATGGCAAGATTTTGTAACCCCCATTTAGGATTTAGGATCTCCATCTAAAAATAGGTAGTTATGTAATGTGGCAAAGGCATGTAAACACCTGATCACTATTTAAAGGCCCTTGATCCTATAAAGAAAAAATATTTCAATTTACGTGAAAGTTAGATGTCTACAGTAAAACCACGGGTTTCATATCCAATACAAAAGATAAGCATACCTTATGGACCAAAAAACCATGACTTCAATAGTCATTTTCCAGTTATATATGAATAGGACAACAAGTAGATGGTTCAATATAAGGCATTCAAACTGATTGAAATTTATGACATCTCCAAGCCTCAAAAGGAAGACACTGAACAACATGCCATTGCATCTGGAACTTTAGTCCATTGGAAGAAATAACATCATTGCAATACCAAAGATATAAAGTACAATATGTAGGGACATTGCTTTAGATAAAACCTAGGTACATCTACCCTAGATTCCATTCATATATGCAATCCAAGTGTTAGCATGCTTGAGCCCCCTTCAAAGGAAAATCATCAATGTACAAGGAGAGGAAAATATCACTACAAAAGCTATATCAACCTCTAAGTCCACCCCACATGTCATGTATAAGTGTTAGCATGCTTGAGCCTCTTTCAAAGTCAAATCATCAATGGAGAGGGGGAGGAAAATGGCACTACAAAGCTACACCAACCTCTAGTTCTACCCTATTTATCATGTATAAAAAACTATTTTCTCTCATAGTTTGATCATCTTTTGCATACTTGGAAGTCTCGACCAGAAAAATGATGTGGTCTTTCCTTGTTTTAGTTCTCTTGTGGCCTAGGGGTAATGAATTCAAAAGATGGCCCATAACTCCATCTCATGTTCCAATTGATCCACAATGGAGAACAAAGTAGGTAAATCAAGACAAGCCTCCCTTCCATCAACAGTAGCAGAAGGATATCATAATTCACCGTAGCCTTTGAATGAAGATGATCTTCATCTCAGAACTATCAGGCTCTTTAATGTATATTTTGATTTCATCATGAAATAGAAAATATAATATTTTTTCTTTGGAAAAAAAGAAGAATATAATTTCCATCTGTCTATAGATATGCATAAATTTAATTGTAAGTATCGTAACTCTATTACAATCATGTTTGTTGTAAAGGGAAAGTTCCAAGTTTCCAACAAATTGAGGATCCTCGTTACATTGATTTTTAATTAGGTTTGGCATTTAAATGAATGGTATGTTACAGCCTGGAAAATAGTTCTCTATCTGATTTAAATGGAAAAAATAAGAATGAATATGAAGGCATACCCTGTAACAAGTAGTCTTTCAAATAACACTTTGACCATGTCCATCCCTCACTTCACTAAAAGCAAGTTATGGGAATAGCTATCACCACTCATGGAACTAGATCTAATGTCAAATTCCACTAATGCCTGTAAAGTGGCAGAAGAATTTGATGCTTCTGCAAAGATTGAATCTGCATCAATTTTCCAAAATATTCAAATTGATATCTATTAAGTTGCAGCACCATTCCTCAGTATGTTTTTACTTCCACATATTCCAGGAAACTTGCATACATTTATTTTCCTTTTCTTCTATTTCCATCCAGTTTGTTTCCCTTGATGCATAGTAGTAAAACATCACAAATATATCAACTAACCCTTAGTTGTCATATTATAATTTAAATGTGACAACATAAATTATGTCTTTTTGATATACCGTGAACATAACATAATCTTCTAGACGGACAAATAAATAATATTCTTCCCACCTCTCGGCTATGTAACTTGAATTCAAAAATAAATGCCAAAACTATGCAAGATTGTCGCCTAATTAGTATGAAATATTATTTGATAAATGACACATACAGAATGATTAGTCCTTCATAGATTCAGGTAACAAAACAACTGCAAGATCCTTCATTTTTTATCATTTCAAAAGTTCCAATATTTGGGCCCAAGGTTTTTTCAAGTAAAAAAAATAGCCTTTTGTACATGCTACATAGTACATTCTACCTCGATACCATTGCCTGTTTCACATCCTGAATTATGACTTCTCACAGCTGCAAAGGTAGCCAATTGTTACTCCTCAGTGAGTCCTCACATAAGTTAATATTGAATGTTCATTGTTACCCTTGCCAGTTATCACTTTTAGTAGAAAAAATCAAAGAAATCCAAAAGAGTAGGAAACAACAAATGAACAGAGTTTTTAAGCTTTTCTCAAACATTTTAAATATATATGAACCATAATGGGAAACACAGTTATTATTTACTTCCAAGCTACAGGGTGTGATTAAGTGTTAAATCAAGTGCACTTTCTTTACAGAGACCTGGGTTCAAACCACCTAGAGAGCATGTTGTTGTTCCAATGCGGCCATTTTGTTGTGTTATACACTTATCTTCTTATATCCGAAAGAGTTTATAAGTCTAGGTGATTTTTCCAAGGCAAGCATGTCAAGTCAATTGCAATTCCTAGTAATTTTTGCAGGAGAGAGAGTTAACGAGTCTAGGTGGTTTGCCTAAGGCAGGGAAATGAGGCCAACTATAATTCCTGGTGGTTTTTACATGAAATCTAATGCATAGCACAAAAACATACTTATTTTATAAAATACTGAACCATGTAATGGAAAACTGGCATTTGGAATTAAAGCAGGAAAAGAGGAATAGGCAAGGGAAATTGGAAAAGTTTTAAAGGTCATCCTAGGTTCTAAATGCTAAACTGAATTCTATAGAAATCAAATTCTCAAGTTGCTTGATTATGTTTACTTACAGAAAGAAGAACAGAGTTGGTTAAAATCCAAGCTAACCAAGTTGTACTTGTACAGAATCCAGATGCACACACATTTTATAGTGTTTCTATAAAAAGAGAAACATTGTCCAGTCTACAGACCATGATACAACATAGAAATTCATAAAGAGAAACAACATACAGGTTTGGATTAAAAGTATAATTTGTAGAGATTATTCACTTGGGCACAATGTTCTCTTGACTAACAAAAAAGGAAATGTGAGAGTTAGTTGACATATCATGTGTAAGAGTGCAGGAAACCTCATTTCATCTTTTCATCTCTTACTTCTCTTTCTTCTTGAACAGTTTGAGATGGTTATGACCATTTTGGATGTCAACAAAGTGGCATTCAAAGCTAAGTAAACTAAAAATATATTAGTCATGACCTGCAAATGAAAATTGAAGTACCTCGATTTCAATTGCAATTCCTAGTAATTTTTGCAGGAGAGAGAGTTAACGAATCTAGGTGGTTTGTTCAAGGCAGGGAAATGAGGCCAACTGTAATTCCTGGTGGTTTTTGTAGGAAATCTAATGCATAGCACAAAAACATACTTATTTTATAAAAGACTGAACCATGTAATGGAAAACTAGTATTTGGAATTAAAGCAAGAAAAGAGGAATAGGAAAGGGAAATTGGAAAAGTTTTAAAGGTCATCCTAGGGTCTAAATGCTAAACTAAATTCTATAGAAATCAAATTCTCAAGTTGCTTGATTATGTTTACTTACAAGAAGAAGAACATAGTTGGTTAAAATCCAAGATAACCAAGTTAGACTTGTACAAAATCCAAATGCACACACATTTTATAGTGTTTCTATAAAAAAGAGAAACATTGTCCAGTCTGCAGACCATGATACAACATAGAAATTCATAAAGAGAAACAACATACAGGTTTGGATTAAAAGTATAATTTGTAGATAGTATTCACTTGGGCACAATGTTGTCTTGACTAACAAAAAATGAAATGTGAGAGTTAGTTGACCTATCATGTGTAAGAGTGTAGGAAACCTCATTTCATCTTTTCATCTATTGCCTCTCTTTCTTCTTGAATAGTTTGAGATGGTTACGACCATTTTGGATGTCAACAAAGTCGCATTCAAAGCTAGGTAAACTACATAGATATGATTCATGACCTGTAAATGAAAATTGAAGTACCCTGATTTCAATTGCAATTCCTAGTAATTTTTGCAGGAGAGAGAGTTAACGAGTCTAGGTGGTTTGTCCGAGGCAGGGAAATGAGGCCAACTATAATTCCTAGTGGTTTTTACAGGAAAGCTAATGCATAGCACAAAAACATACTTATTTTATAAAATACTGAACCCTGTAATGGAAAACTGGCATTTGGAATTAAAGCAGGAAAAGAGGAATAGGCAAGGGAGATTGGAAAAGTTTTAGAGGTCATCCTAGGGTCTAAATGCTAAGCTAAATTCAATAGAAATCAAATTCTCAAGTTGATTGATTATGTTTACTTACAAAAAGAAGAACAGAGTTGGTTACAATCCAACCTAACCAAGTTGGACTTGTACAGAATCTAGATGCACACACATTTTATAGTGTTTCTATAAAAAAGAGAAACATTGTCCAGTCTGCAGACCATTATACAACATAGAAATTCATAAAGAGAAACAACATACAGGTTTGGATTAAAAGTATAATTTGTAGACAGTATTCACTTGGGCACAATGTTGTCTTGACTAACAAATAAGGAAATGTGAGAGTTAGTTGACATATCATGTGTAAGAGTGTAGGAAACCTCATTTCATATTTTCATCTCTTGCTTCTCTTTCTTCTTGAACAGTTTGAGATGGATACGACCATTTTGGATGTCAACAAAGTGGCATTCAAAGCTAGGTAAACTAAAAAGATATGATTCATGACCTGCAAATGAAAATTGAAGTACCCCGATTGAACAAAAGAAATCCCAATGGAAACTGTTTTGGAACTTTTTATCCAAGACCAGTGGTATGGACTGTATGGCAGATTTAGTTGGCTCAAAATAGGACTCCCTTCCAATATATGACAACACCTAGGAGTCCCATCTCTTTGAGATGTCCTAAAGGATAAAATCAAAAGAAAAGAGACCAGTGTAAAATTTAAATTGCTTATGGAAACTCTCAGTCAAAGAGAATGACATATAAACTTTAATTGTTGCTACATATTAAGAAGTACATATTTTGTACCATGTTTGGTGTTATATAAGTTCATATCATGTGGAAGGATGGATTGTTGGTTGACCAAGCCAAGATATCAGTCATCATGAATTGACATACACCCAGGAATGTGTCTACATTAGGACACACATTTGGAAACCAATGTTGTCTTGTTGTTGTCTTTCTGTGAACCACAATAGGCCTCTCATCCCCCACTGGTCATTCTCACAAGGGAGAGGCTACAGGTAAAAGGGATTAATCAATGGGAAACCTCCACAGGGAGAGTTTTGCATACCCACTCAATCCATATGGGTCCTTACATCATGACTTTGAAGAGGATTTGAGAGTGAATCCAACTATGGCAGAGGTTGGAATCATTCTATTTAAATCTAACTCACCTGACATAGTGCTACAGTGATTCAAGTATCCCATATAGGACACATAAAACCCCAAAATGGGTCACAATATATATATATATATATATATAGCTCAAGTGGTTGATTGCTGTGAACTGCAAATAGAAGGTCACGGGGTCAAGTCACCAAGCTGGCTATCTATGTGAACATTGAGGGCGTCGCTTGATGTCCCTAATTGGTTTGGTTTCCAAAACTGCAACCA
>LPNX011037936.1:18655-37579 GCA_001517045.1 Pseudotsuga menziesii | reverse complement strand
AAATATAATTATGTAAACATCAAGATGGGCATTTTTTGAATAGTTACAAATTCCAAATAGACATTCATTAATGATCAAACACAAATTCCAAGAATACAGTGTATAACATAGATTCAGAAGTAACCATAAACTGTAGGTTTTCCCTTCGATGTCATCAAAGTATTACATATATAAAATGATATATGATATTCGAGAATGCCATGGGAAAATACAAAATAGGGAAGTAGATGAATCCCTAGCAGTAACAACAACAGTACCACTATCGGTTAGATAGGGAGGAGGAGGAGGACCACTACCATCGATATTCTTCCCCTTCCTTTGAGCTTGAGTAGTAACCCTTAATGATTTAGGCATAAATTTGATTTGTAAGAGAACACTGTTGTTAGTGAACTGACAAAAACAACAATATAATGGTAGGTTGTAGATGCTATATCATTCTCTGTTCTCCAATATCCTTCTCTGCTAGGGTTTCTGTGAAAACTTATGAGTCACAATGGGTAAAAATGCCCCATTATTTCACCGTTGGGCACATTTTTTCCATCCTGCAAATCTAATGTGTAGGGACATTTCCTTCCCATGAGTCTCGCATGGGACACGTATCTTGTGCAGAACACCTATCCCATATGAGTCTGACTAATGGAAGGGAAAATCGGCACATCAGCAAGTTCGATTCACAATAAGTAATAAGGAGGGAAATATCGGTTATGTTAGTTCTAATGGAGTTTTATGGCTTTATTATTTGCACTGTCAAGAAAAATATGGGAAAGAATGCAATATATTTCCCTATACAAGGTCTGAATTCTAGGTCTACATAGTACACACTACAAACTGCTATTGCAAGAGGATATAACACTACCTCTGTGTAGGGTGAATCCAAACTAGTATTCCTTCAATCCACAAGGGGCTAGTGCCCTATAGTAAAAATAATATTTTCCCTGACTAAGAAACCTAAATGCATTATTTATCATTTCAATCAACTTCACATAACTCACATCCAATGGAGGTTTAACTTAAGAGAGAATAATCTAGCTAAGAATTCTATAGAATAAGAGAAGGTTTATATCTATGCTAAGAAGATTTAAAAAGGAGGCAGGCTCTTCCTCCCAATCATGACATCTCCAAGCCTCAGAAGGAATACACTGCACATCATGCCGTTGCATCTGGAACTTCAGTCGATTGGAAGAAATAAGATTGTTGCAATAACAAAGATATAAAGGACAAGATAAAAGGACAAAGCTTTAGATGGAACCTAGGTACATCTACCCTAGATTCCATTCATGTATGCAATCCAAGTGTCAGCATGCTTGAGCACCCTTCAAATTCAAATCATCAATGTGTAAGGAGAGGGAAATATCACTATAAAAGCTACATCAACCTCTAAGTCCACCCCATATGTCATCTATAAGTGTCAGCATGCTTGAGCCTCTTTCAAAGTCAAATCATCAATGTAGAAGGGGAGGAAAATATCACTACATATCTACACCAACCTCTACTTCTACGCCATTTATCATGTATAAAAAAACTATGTTCTCTCATAGTTTGATCGTCTTTTGCATACTTGGAAGTCTCGACCAGAAAAATGATGTGGTCTATCCTTGTTTTAATAGTTCTCGAATCTCTTATGGCCTAGGACTAATGAATTCAAAAGTAGGCACATAACTTTATGTCAATATTCCAGTTGATCCACAATGGAGAAAAAAGTAGGTAAATGAAGAAAAGCTTCCCTTCCATCAACAAAAGCAGAAGGATATATTAATTCACCATAGCCTTTGAATGAAGATAATCTCCATCACAGAGCTATCATGCTCTTTAATGTATATTTTGATTTCATTATGAAATATAAAATATAAAAAAAATCTTTGGAAAAAACAAAAAGATAATTTATATCTATCTATAGATATGCATAAATTCACTTGTAAGGATCGTAACTGTATTACAATCATGTCTGTTGTAAAGGGAAAGTTCCAACAAATTGAGGATCCTCGTTATGATTTTTAATTAGGTTTGACGTTTAAATGAATGGTATGTTACACCCTGGAGAATAGTTCTCTCTCTGATTTGAATGAGCAGAAAATGGACAAAATAAGAATGAATATGAAGGCATACCCTATAACAAGTAGTCTTTCAAATAACACTTTGACCATGTCTAGTCCTCACTTCACTAAAAGCAAGTTATGGGAATAGCTACCACCCCCCGTAGAACCAGATCTAATGTGAAATTCCAATAATGCCTCTAAAGTGGAAGAAGAAATTGATGTTTCTGTCAAAGATTGGATCTACATCAATTTTCAAATTAATATCTATTAAGCTATAGCACCATTCCTCAGTAGAATGAACTTCTGGAGGGGCATTCACAAAGAAGACTTTAACAGGTTCTATTCTCAAATCTTGTTGGATTGGCCCTAGGTGTTTTGATGAAATGGAAAGAGGCAGGAGAAATAATAGCTCATGTATTATTAAAAAGGATGACACTTACATATTCTTTTATTTTGGATGGACAAGATTAATCAAAAGGATTACATTTTATAAAAATATTTAATTCAATATTTGAAAATCATTTTTTGCGGAGTTTAAACAATTAAACAGTTAATTGAATTCATTTGGAGTGATCTATGGGCGCTTGTAAATTGTTGTGTAAATTGTTGTCTCCTGCCTCCCCCGTGAAAGGTTTATTCTTGATCCTTCATGAATTTAGGTGGGCGTGCAGGTCGTCGTATCATTTAAAAATTTAATAGTTATAAACTTTTGATGTTAAATCTAAAAGTGACTGTATTCAGAAGGAACTCGATAACAAAAATGGGATAAAGAAAATACAAGACTAAGGTATTCCCAAACCTACTCATCATTCACAAAATGAAAAGCACTCTTTAATCTCAGAATGCCACTAGAAATGGGAGAATCCTTCTTGCATCTTATATGTTCAGATAAACTGCATCTGAAAAGGGAAAAACCTTTTTTTAGGCCGTTTTTATGGAGGGTAGAATGAACTTATTCTCAAGTGGATATGATACCTGAATTTTATTTGGAAGGGGATACTTTCATAACAGATTGAATGCTCCTCTGATCCACATTGAAAAAAAAATCAATTTTTATGTCCACTTCAAAGCTCCTTTCACTCTAAGGGAAAATTCCTCTGCAAAAATGGATAGCCAAGATAGATAATCAAACTAGTTGGTGCCCTACTTATTTGGTCATGTTGTGAGGGAGATAACAAATGTGGTGCCCCATGATATCACCAATGGAAGGAGAAGATGATGATGGAGCAGCAACAGAAGGAGGTACATATGATGATGGAGGGTTAGGAACAACATTAGGTGGGGTTGGAGGAATTGCACAGAGAGGAGATGCTTCTGGAGCAAAGGAAGGAACCATCACTCGAGGAGATGGAGACTTGTTAGGGGATTGAACAGGAGACTCTTTTCCAAACATTTCTCAAGGAAGGAGAATCTTGGACACTGCAAATATTGCAAGGGGTTTCTAATAAAAAACTGTCTGCATTATAGAATCTTGAACAATACCTATACCCACTGCTACTGAACCATTGACCCTTGTGATGTTGAGGGTATAAGTCCCAGATCCCATGGATTCTATGGCCAATGTAGGTTGAAGTGCATTCACTATGGAATCCAGAGATCCAAGAGGATAATAGGAATGCAATACATGGTACTTGAGAACAACGGCCTTGTTTTTGCATTTCTAGTTGGTTCTCTATTTGGACAGGTCCTTCAGTGGTGCCTTTCGTGCCTAAAGATCAACGTTGGGGTAAATTTCTTGTGGTGTTCAGAATTTCATGCAATATCTTGAGAAGAATCTAAAATAGAACAAATTCTCCTTCAAAGTGCATCAAAGCCAACCAAAAATAAACCCATTTATTCGAATTCAATGACAATTGCCTATATCCAAAAGTGGCTAATATAATTAACCCAAGCCTTAAACATGCACATTGCACAAGCATGAATACCGATATAAATAGAACAAAATGGTACAAGCAAGGAATGGAATCATAAACCCATTGGTAAAACATCATCTATGTAGCTTCCCATGAATACCGCGAGCTTCTGCTTGACTGCCTCTGGAAAACATGCAACGCCATCATTCGAAATGTTTATGGAGAAGGTCCTCCCACTTAGCAGATCCAAAGAGGCTTCCATGCTCTATACCCCTACTCTTTCCCCATAATACCAGATATGGATGCAAGATGATCTCAAGATTGAAAATTTTGGCAATTATCCACCAGATTGGTGGGCGGTTCCATTGTGTGATTTGTGTTTATGTTTTTTTTGGTAGCATATCGATATTAGCTATAACCTTCACATAATAGTTTCATTTGATCATAAATCTTCTACAACTAATATTCTAATAAAATTATATTTTTTTGAAATTATAAAAATGAAAGACTTTTAGGATAAACAATTTTGTTCAAGAAATGTTTTATGTGAAGTTATCATAAATTTGCATTTTTTACTTTTAGGATAATTGAAAAAACATTTTGTTCAAGAAATGTTTTATGTAAAGTTATGGGAAATTTGCATTTCTGTTAAGTCATGGGACATAACAAAATGTTTTATGTGAAGTTATGGGAAATTTGCATTTCTGTAAGTCATGGGAAATTTACAGGTTTAAGTTTTTTTTTAATAAATTATTTGTCTAAATTTTATTTGTAAAATTGAATTAAAAATAATCAAAACCAAATTTCTAAATAAATTATTAAAAAAAACCATAAATGCAAACAATCTCATCATAATCATAGAAAAATGCACTAAAATCATGGAAAAATAGAATTTCCAATGATTTACAATATGAATGAGTTATATTATAATTATACACTCGATTGGTTCCACCCATAGTAACTCATATTTTCAGTTTAAAAACACAAAAATAAAGGTGGGAGTTGGGGGGCTGGAGATGCGAGAAACAACCCGTCTGCCTCAACCATAGCCTCCAGACACAAACAATGAAAAAGTTGAAATGTGGTCGGAATGCATGCAAGGTTTACTTCTTTCTTTATGTTTTCTCTTGTGTTAATTTGGGATTTTACTACTGTGGGTAGACGAATACACATGACTGCTAAGTATTCGATGCTTGGGAGCAAAGGGGAGGGAGCTTGATTGAAAAGGCAGGTGTTTGGAGCTGGACTCAGTCACTTATCAGGTGTAGAGGACGGGCGCGACCTATGGATTCTATATGGTTTTTATTCTGCATGTAGGGAAAAATCCCGTTGGAGGATCATATATGACCATTGAATGAACCCTTAGGTTGGATAACCTTCAAGAGCCTAAAATCACTGCGTCGTTCACCTTCTCGAATCAATTTAAATGGAAATGAAAGTAAGAATACATGTATCAAAATAATAGGAATAAGAGAAGGATCCAACTCAATGATGATAATCTAGTCTAGAAGTCCTGGGACATGTGCTAGAACATCGTGACGATAGCTAATTTGGTATTACTGGTGACCTAGTAATACAAAATCCAATTACGAGATAGCGATCTAAATTTTGGTGACCTAGCATCAGTAGCACCACCAGCATATGTATATATTATATAGTATCTGAGAGAGCATCATTTAAGATAGAGATAGTAGAGGCATCAACAACAATAGAGCTCCTAGTTTACTTTGATCCATCCCCAAAACCCAGGCTTTGAATGGCCTGGCCTGAGAATCAAGACACCCATGTTGCCAACTGGGCGACGTGAGAAGTCCTCATGGGTAGAATAATATTAAATCCTCTCATGACTGAATTAAATCCTCTCATGGCCGAATTGGGGATGGACCAGACAGACCAAATTGATACTCATAACCCCGAATCCATAGATTGATTTAGCAAAAGCCCCTTTGGGAAATGGGTAGTTGTACATAGATCTATATTTGAAAAATCCTTCATGTTCTGCTTCGCCTCCCTATGAAACTTCATAGGTTTTAATCTATATTTTAATCTATATAATGTATAAGTAAATAATGTGTATATATTTAATTATATTAATAACATAACATATGAACTATATATATTTATTTATATTAAATCTTTTAACATATGAACTATAGTAACATATTTATATTAATTATATATTATTATTATATTTACATATTTTACCATTATTAAGGTGAAATAAGTTTATATATCATAAGGGTGTTTATAAAATATTGATCTATTTTATAAATTCTATTAAGTATTATATTTACATTTATTACAAGTATAGTATGGATGGACTATGAATGTATGTATTTTAACATAATTCCCTAAAATGAAGCATGTTTTGTTGGGAGAAAGAAAATGGGAACAATTTCAATATTATGTTTCCCTTGTGGTTTGAATTTTGTATTTTGGTGGGGTGTTTTGGAATAATCCCACTTGTTATGCATGCTTTAAATGGTAAACATATCCGATATGCTTTAAATGATGACGATAATGAACTAGATGACAATGATTGTGATGATGTTTTTGATGACGACGATGATGGAAATGATCAACATCATCATCATTTTTGTCATTGTAATCATGATTATCACAATAGTCATCATCATCGGCATAATCCTCATCCATGTCATCATCATCGCCATTGTCCTTGACATCATCATCATCATGATTATTGGCATTTTCATCAATTATTCATCATTACCTTTGGCATAAGAAATAGCATCTACCCAAAAGATGTGATTGGTGGAAAAGGGTCATGGAGGACACACACGATTTATGCATGAAAAATAACAACTTATTTTTTAAGAAGATTAACATCATCATTCTGATTGTATTCATCATCATTCTCATTGTCATCATCACTATCATCATCATTCATTTCATTGCCATCACAATCATTGGCAATGTCATCATTGCCATTATCCTCCTCCTCCTCCTCCTCATCATCATCATCATCATTGTCATCGTTCTCCTCATTATCAACAACATTATCATCATCATCATAACATCCTCAATATCATAATCATTATCCTCATTTTCATCTTCAACATATGGGTGTAAAACTAGATTCGAAAAAGGATGCAAACATGGATGAAACAAAAGTAGGCGCATAATGGGGTGCACCAAAAATGGATGCAAAAGTGGATGCAAAAAATGATGCAATCATGGAAGCAAAACATGATGAAATTTAGTGGCACAAAAGTGAATACAACCATGTATGTAAAATTGGATACAAAATTGGATGCAAAAGTAGATGCAAAAGTAGTCGTAACACCCAACGTAAAACCCGATGCAAAAGTGGATGCATAAAGGGATGCAATAACTGATGTAAAATTGGATGCAAAAAAAGATGCAAACGTGGATGCAAAAGTTGGAGCCAAAGTGGGTGTAAAAGTAAGCACAAAAATGGGTGTGAATTGGGACGCGACAAAAGTGGATACAAAAGTGGATGCAATAGTAGATGCAAAAAAAGACGTAAACATGGACACAAAATGGGATGCAAAAATGGATGAAAATGTGGGTGCAAAAGTGGATGAAAAAATGGACGCAAAAATGGCTTAAACAAAACGAGATGCAAAACTAGACTCAAAACAGGATGTAAAATTTGATGCAAAACTTGGCGCACGAAGGGATGCAAAAAAGGAAGCAGAAGTGGATGCAAAAGTGGGTGTAAAAAAGGATGCAAAAGTGGATGAAAACATGGAACCACTTATACTATGAAACAAGAACTTTATACTAAGAATGCATTAGAGGAAATTTCAACTCAAAATGGTCCTTTTAACTTTTATTCAAATTCCATGTCATCATGTGTTAGCCAATGAAATTGCTTTAAATTTGAAATACCGTATAGGTGTTAAACACTTTTTTAATATAAATTTGGGGATAGGTATCATAAAAAAAACTACTTTTTTTGTTTGTATTTTTGACATATCTCCCTGTGTTTTTACTCAAATTTCTATCAGGAGAGCTCGTTGGATGTGGAATTAAATTCCGCATCCAAGGAGTACCCACTCGGCATACTTTTGACGAACCCCGCTACCCCAAAAACAAGAAATACCTGAAAAAATGGAATGATGACATCATCATTCCATTTTTTCAGGTATTTCTGGTTTTTGGGTAGCGGGGTCCGTCAAAAGTACTCGTTGGATGCATAATTTAATTCCGCATCCAAAGAGCTCTCCCAATCGAACTTTGAGTAAAAACACGGGGAGATATGTCAGAAATACAAACAAAAAAGTAGTTTTTTTCTTTTCTTCCTCCAAAATTAATAAATATTATTTTATTATTTTAACTATTATTTTATTAGTTCATTTTAGGAGGCCCATTTTGAGTTGAAATTTCCTCTAATGAGAACTCTAGCCATAAAAATGATGATTTTTGCATAAAAAACACCAAAAACACCCCCCAAATAGAAAATGGTTGATACCAATATTAAGATTTTTTTTTTCGGGGTAAAAAATAGTGCCATGGCCTAAACATTCCATACTATTGTTTACAAAAACTTTGAAATCAACCCCTAAATAAGAAAAAGATTTTTTTCTACAAGAGATAAATTACAACTTTTTTGAAACTTGCATATTAAATAAAAACTTATATTTCATAAATAATTTCACTACTTTGACCATTTAAAATCGAACAAAATATGTTGTGATTCATAATGAAATCATATATTAGACCCTACAAGAACAAATTATTCATATAAATGATTAAAAACTCCTTTAGAGTTTCAATTACAGACATCATACTAATAAAAAACATCTAAAATGTTTCATGTGAAATTATTCAAACTCATCCATGGATTTTGACACCGTCATCATAATCTATATTTTATGTGAATGAACGACTCGATATTTTCTAAATGCTAAATGCACAACTCAACTAAGGTTTTGTGGGAATAATCGATCAATTAGTTTTGACTAAAAGTTTTATCAATTTTTTTAGGTATAAATTAGATTTTACAATTTATTACCTTAAACTTGTGTTACTAACTTTTAACATATTTTGTGTGTGAATAAAAAAATATAATTGTCTATTTTTCAAACTTTATAATGAATAATGCAAATGACCTACATCTATTGTGTCAAAAGCTAAACATAACTTTAATTTTACCTATAAAAATGCCATGAATATATATCACTAGAATCAACACACCCCATTGTGTCTTTGGACATAAATAATGTTGTAAGCACACCTTCAGAATCCATGTTCTATGTTATGTAAATTATTAGAGAGTTTGCTTCAGTTTCTCCAATTTTCATCCAAATGTTTCCTCGTTGGAACTTGAAATCTGCATAGATGATATATCTAAATAGTAATGTACAATCAATTTATGGCTTCAGTAATCTTTTTAATTAATTATACAAGTGTGTAAAGTTGTTTTTTTAGTAGGATGCCACGAGAATCATTTGTAATTTGTCTATTAATTTTTCTAATATGTATACTAGCACAACCACAAGTAAAGTGGTAGGTGAATGCCGATAGACACAACCAACCACTTAGTTTTATAAAGATAGTTGGTTATTAAATAAAGAATAAATTATAAATTATATATCTATTATTTATACCAAATTGTTAGAATTAATATAAGCACAAAACAAATGCTTTTTAATAAATAAAAAGAAACTTCATTCGAACTTCATTAGAGGGTGTATTATAACTATGCATCATGTTTTGCCTATAACACTTTAGCCACTAGCAATATTTTTTAAAGGTGACATCCTGTAGTTATTGTGATCAGAATCGATGCACTTTTATGCTATATTTGGAGGCACTTGTAACCAAGCTAGAAAATTACCCATTTTCATCTAGTGTTTTAGATTGAATTTGGTCATTTGATTTAATAAAAAAGTTCCAATCAATTTGGTAATTTGATTTCATGGTTTTCATGTTTTGACAAGGTCAAATTTAAGTTTAATTTGGATGTTTATTTATTTTGACATGTTATTAAAGTAACTTTCCACTAAATTTTCAATAAAATACTTAATTCAAAAATTTATTATTCTAATTACGAAGTCTCTAAAATGGTTTGGAAAATTCTATCTTCTCGGATTTCATCAAAATCTATAAAAAAAAATAATTTTTTTCAAAGTTTTGAGGAGAACTTTCAAAATCTCACGTGTAGAGTAACTATACACCTTAAAATTTGAAATGTGAAACTATGTGGAAAAATCAACTGTTTCGATTAATTTTTTTCATCAATGGTTTTGAATAATTTGGATCATGACCTTATGAATAACATGTGGTTTTTAAGGCATCTAAAAAATAGTTAATAAAATTATATCTCCGAAGTTGCATCCATGGCTCGCAATCATTTTTCATTTATGATATCTTATTTAAAGTTTTCTTTCTTTCAACCATTTGCACATCCACATTTAAAAAAATATAGTTACAAATCTATTTTTATTTTAGAAAACAAGTGAAGTTGTACACAGTCTACAAACCCAAATGAAATCATCTACGAACCCTTCAAACACTAGCGTGCCTTATGAAAATACGGGTTTGGGGAGCAGAGTCGCTCGACTAAAAGGAAGTAGATCCGCTTGACTAAAAGGAGAGAAATTTTTTGGATCCACCTGACAAGCCCTAAAAGAACCAACTGGATTTTCAGTTCTCCTCCAGTTTCATAAGTGATTTCTAGTCAGTGGGGGGAGGAAGGAGGGAGCGGAGCTCCACTCCCTTGGCATCCAAAGAGCCGCCTCTTACTGCACCACCAGTAAGAGGCGGCTCTTTGGCTACCAAGGGAGTAGAGCTCCGCTCCTCTTACAAGCATGCTACCTGTTAGAATTTGCTGCTTCACCCAACCTTTGTTAACGAAGTGGAGTGTGCCCGAGATACTAAGATATCATCTCGGTACAAGACTTCACTTTTCTGTCTATGGAATTTCACTCTGTCAAGAGCGCCTATCCAGCTGAATTTTGTCATTTGTATTGCTTTATAATCAGCTCATGATTTGACCTCGAATTACATGATGGGAGGAGCTCCGCTCCCTTGGCAACCAAAGAGCTGCCTCTTACTGGTGGCACGATTCTGATCTCAGAATCGTGCCATCGGTAAGAGGCGGCTCTTTGGCTAGCAAGGGAGCGGAGCTCTGATCCCTCCTCTTAGAATTGCGCCACCAGTAAGAGGCAGCTCTTTGGTTGCCAAGGGAGTGGAGCTCTGATCCCTCCTCTTACGAGCATGCTACCTGTTAGAATTTGTTACTTCACCCAACCTTTGTTAAGGGAGTGGATTGTTCCCAAGATACTAAGATATCTGTTACCTTAAATTACATGATGGGAGGAGCTCCACTCTCTTGGCAGTCATAGAGCCACCTCTTACTGGTGGCGCAATTCTGAGAATCGTGCCACCAGTAAGAGGTGGCTCTTTGGCTAGCAAGGGAGCGGAGCTCCGATCTCTCCTCTTACAAGCATGCTACCTATTAGAATTTGCTGCTTCACCAACCTTTGTCAACGGATCAGACTATGCCTAGGATACTAAGATATCTATTACCTCAAATTACATGATGGGTGTTTTTATAGGGATTTAGGTTATCGAAGAGGAGAGATTTATTTGATGCAGTGAACTAGAAAAATAATTTAGTTGATGAAAATTGCAGCATCAGTTAAAGAACAACTCATCCTCCCTTCGATCCATAATCACCGAAGTAGTCCCTTTAAGTGCCTTCCTTAGAGAGGATATATGCCTTAGATCAACCTTGTGACCTGACGACAATGAACTTGGCACATACATCTCCGGTCGGGGTACCTGAATGTGTACAATATATTATCTGAATAAGCTTTGATTCCATGAATTTTGATTCACGATTTTTTAAGTTGATATGGAGAAATTTGTGCTTAAATAATTTCAAACTTTCAATCTCACGTTGATGGCGATTTTTTTTTTAATATTCCTGAATACAAGTCGAATCCATAATTCCTAGTTCAGCTAATACTACATTACGGTCGGACAAGAACATTACAGATCTTCTCTGAACTAAACATCTTTTTTATTTATTTTTATCTTTCAAGTGTAAAAAAAACTTCCCTTGCGATATTTAGAAAGTTAAAGTTTTGTGTAATTAATTAAAGAGTATTATATTAACAAATAAAACATAAAACATTACATACTCTGAATTAAAAAAAATGGATTTACATTTATTTCTTATTAAATTTAAAAGGGAAAAGCTGGTATGGACTTTTTTGTTTTTATGAAACAATGCACCTAGTTTGGGACGATGAAAATAAAATACAATTGTTATAATTTATAATGCGCGTGCTTTAAAAGAAAATAAAAGAGACAAAACATCTTACAGGATAGGAATCCATTGATTGGACTTGGCTCACTTTATTACAGTTATAGAGGAAAACAAATAATGCCCCCATCTCACAAGAGAGGTTGATTAAATATAATTTTGTACAATAATTAGTATTTTGCAGAAGCGAGTTGACCCAATTTTATATTATATACTAAATATATTTATTATTATTTTAATGTTATGCTTAAGCTCCATCATGAACCTGAAACTCCATCCTGAATAGTTCATGAAACTCCACCTTGAATACGAATGTATACATCTCCATTATAATAGGATGTAGGTTATTTTTTAATATAAAAGTATACACCTCATGTAAACAGGTTTCGTATTTATTTTAGGATTAAAAATGTTTAGTTCAATTTACAGTTGTGTTATTTTTTCTCTTCTTTATTTATTAATATGAAAAGAAATTAAAAAAAAATGTATGGATTAAGTAAGTAATGTTGTAAAAAAACATTTGTTTATTCATATAAAAAAATAAACTATATATACATATATATATAGAGTTTAAGGAATGCTGTAAAAAACATGTATTGATATAATTTTGAATATTTTATGTAATCACATAAATCAAAAGTTTCAAAATACTATAATTTTTGTAATTTTTTTTTGTTGTATTTTTAGAAATTCTATCATTTTTTAATTATAATAAATTTCAATTTTTATTGTTTTTTTAATATTCATTAATTTTTTTTAAGTATGTTTTTTTTATGCTATTTTTCTTAACTATTTTTTGTTTTTTGTTATTAGGTACAACAATAGCATGCTCATTAGAGAAATGAAGAAATTGCATATCCATTGATAATGATTCATTACAATGCAATTACATCAAGCAAACAAATAATGCTATTCAAGTTCTTCAAGATGAATTGCAAGAAGTTGGTTTGAAGAAACCATAGTTTAGTGAAACACTTCTGGCGAAGATGTCCAAAGAGCCTCAACCTCCATTAGGAGGAATGTTTGGAAATGAGCAATTTGGGCATCTTGCACACATAGAAGACCCAATGGAAGAGGACATTGATGTCCCTGAGGAAAGGTAAGCTCTAGAAAATTCCATTTTGTATGAAGAAATTGGCGTGCATGACATTGTTGATTAGTTTAATGTCTTGAATAAAATGTTAAATTTGACAACTTTTGATAAGATATATTTGTACTATTTTGACTTTGAGACTTTATTTTATAGATAAAATTTATATACATATTGTTTTTAATATGTTATTTACAAATATATGGTATAGCTTTTCTTGAATTTATGTGGAATACAGTATGAAATAGTATCATTTTTATACAAATATTCTATAAAAATCCATTGAAAATTGTTTTAAATGTCTTTATTTTCTGGAATTTCTTAGAATTTTGTTAATAAAAAAGTCTTATTTTGTCTATAAAAAATCTTATTTTAAAGAAAAATTTGCAAAATGTATATGTTTTTCAATATAACTTGATCCTAAATGTATGTTATTTTGTTAAATGTCTAAAAAACACCCTTGAAAATAGAAAGTAATAATATTTTAAGACAAAGATGATTCAAAGGCCCCAAAAAATGCCTTAAAATGAAAATGTGTGATACTGGTATCAACCCTTTTTTAAATGGAACTAAAAATAGCTACTAAAATTAGGAGAGAGAAAAACGAGAACTGTGTCGAGTTCTCGTTTCATAGTATAAGTGGTTAAAGGCGTAAAAGTTGAGGCAAACATGGGCGTAAAAGAGGGCGCAACAAGAGTAGATGTACAAACTAGGCACAAAATTAGGTGCAAAACTAGGCTCAAAACTTGTCGCAAAACCTGATGCAAAACCTGGCGCATAACCAAGTGCAAAACCTGGTGCAAATTACGCCACATTTTGCACCATGTTTAGAAAAAGGACACAAAAAATGCCTAAAATAGCACCAACCCATGAAATTGCTCCATTTTGTCCAAAATATGAAGAAAAATACACTCAAAGATGGTCTATACGCAAAAAAGGATGCAAAAAGAGAAGCTAAATCCAGTTTTTGTTGTAGTGAAAGTTAAAACTAATAGGTAAAAAAAATTATAGTTAGATAAAGTGGTTTGAAGAAGATAAAATCTCATCACATCCAAACTAGATACGCTTAAAAGTAAAGCTTCCATTAGGTAAACATGGTAGGGAACTTTTGATGTTTAAATATACCTTAAACTTTTCATAATTTATGATAAATAAAGGTTTTGATAAGTTATGGAAAGCAAGCATGTTTTATAAATATAAATTAATTTAATTTAGGAAAATATGTAAAATTGTTTTTATTTAAACTTATTTATTTATATTTCTAAATAAAAGAGGCTTGACACAATGTTTTTAAAAACAAACACTTTATAATGTAATATTTTCTACTTTGAACAATTTATTGTATTTAAAACATTTACATATATTTTATTTTAAAAGTAAAAATATTTTTATTTGGAAAAGAACATTATAATAAATTTTACATTCCTAAATGAAAGAGGCTTGATACAATGTCTTTGGAAACAAACACTTCAAAATGTGATTTTTTATACCTTAGAACTTGAACAATTTATTGTATTTAAAACATTTACATTTATTTTATTTCAAAATTAAGAATATTTTTATTTTTGTTTGAGATATTGCAAACAAAAAGATTGGGTTTAAGTGATATGTGAATCCAATCATATTGATAAGGTTTTAAGATGTTAATTGTGGTTTTTTTATTATATTAGTTTTTTATTAGTTATATTTATGTCATAGAGGAATTGACTGATCCCGAAACCTCACAACTTGTAGGCCTTTGTCTCAATTCCACCTTTTTTAGCTTTATGGGCGATCTCTATGAGAAAACTTGTGGAGTGGCGATGGGTTCTCCACTCTCTCCCATTATAGCCAACCTCTTCATGGAAAACTTTGAGCAAAAAGCCTTGAACTCTACCAATCCAAAACCTGAATGGTGGTCAAGATTTGTGGATGATACCTTCTTAATATGGGCCCACGAGAAGGAAAAATTAGGCAAATTTGTTGATCATTTGAATAGCCAAACAGATTCCATCAAATTCACAAAAGAGTTTGAAGAGAACAATGCGCTTCCCTTCCTTGACACACTAGTTATTAGGAAACAGGAAGGAGGCATAGCCCACAAGGTCTATAGGAAGAAAACCCACACAGAACAATACCTTCATGCCCTCTCACATCACCACCCAAACCAAAAGATGGGGGTTCTCAACACTCTACTCACTAGAGCCCTAAGGATCTCTGACAATGATCACCTAGACTCCGAGCAAGAGCATCTTCGCAATGTTTTTCTTAGGAATGGTTACAACCTAGCTCAAATCAACAAAGCACTTGAAAGAGCTACCAAGACCCACGAAAACAAACCTAAGGATGCATCCAAAGAGAGGAAAGTGGGGGATCATAAGGCTTTTCTCCCTTACATACAAGGGACCACCGAAAAAATAGCCAAACACCTGAAAAAGAAGAACATTGACTCGGTTTTCTCCCCACCCAATAACATCAAAAAACTTCTTAGGTCAGTTAAAGATCCTGTTGACCCGAGTTTTAAAAAGGGGGTTTACCTCATTCCTTGTGAATGTGGGAAAGCCTACATAAGTGAAACAGGACGGTCCATCTGAACCAAGTTGAAAGAACATTGTGCAGATATCCGTCTCAATAGAACCCACAAGTCAGCCTTAGCAGAACACTCGCATAACACAAAACACCCAATTAAAGTCGAGGATATGCAGGTGTTAGCACAAGTGGACAACTGGTCAAGGATAAGAATTAGAGAGGCTATTGAGATAGTAAAAAACCCTAAGTGTCTAAACAAGTATGATGGCCTGTCCATTAGCCGATCTTGGTTACCAAACCTAACTAAGCTAAATTAAGAAACCTAATAATAAATAAACCTAACAATTAAAACCTAAAATAAACTAAATTATAAAAATTTCCTAAAATAAACTTGATAATAAATTAAAAATTGTTTATAAATAAAAAAACTTTTACTAACTAAAAAAGTCATAACAAAATTAAAACTAAAAGACAAATTTAAAATTTTTCAAATATTAATAAATTGATTTTAATTAAAAACTATTACTTATTATATAAAAGTATTAATTAAAATAAAATAAAAATCATCACTAATTATATAAAAATCTTAACTAAATAAAAAACTAAAACAAAACCAAAATGTTTACCAACTATTAATGAATTATTTAGAAAAATTTAAATAAAAATAAAAAATTAATTAAAAGAATAAAGTTGTTTTTAAAAATTAAAAATTAATTAAAAATATTAAAATTGCTTATAAAAGTTTAAAATTAAAAATTTAAAGAATGAAGTTGGTAAAAAATTAAAAATTAATTAATTACTTAAAAGAATAAAGTTTTACAATTAATGATTTACTTAAAAAACCTAAAAACCTTAAAATCTTGAATTTTAATGAATTTTAATTTTAAATATTTTACATTAAATTAAATTAAATTAAATTGAACTATTAAACTAATAAACTAATTTCAATAATCTACTTTACAAACCCTAGATACTGTTTTTAATCAATCAAAACTTTGAAATTATAAAATAATAAGGAATTTATTAAAGGTTTAATAAATTCCTTATTATTTTATAATTTCAAAGTTCTATTATCATTTTTTATTGTTTTGATTGATTAAAAACAGTATCTAGGGTTTGTAAAGTAGATTATTGAAATTAGTTTATTAGTTTTTTAGTTTAATAGTTCAATTTAATTTAATTTAATTTAATGTAAAATATTTAAAATTAAAATTAAAATTCAATAAAATTCAAGATTTTAAGGTTTTTAGGTTTTTTAAGTAAATCATTAATTGTAAAACTTTATTCTTTTAAGTAATTAATTAATTTTTAATTTTTTACCAACTTCATTTTTAAAATTTTTAATTTTAAACTTTTATAAGCAACTTTAATATTTTTAATTAATTTTTAATTTTTAAAAACAACTTTATTCTTTTAATAAATTTTTTATTTTTTTTTAAATTTTTCTAAATAATTCATTAATAGTTGGTAAACATTTTGGTTTTGTTTTAGTTTTTTATTTAGTTAAGATTTTTATATAATTAGTGATGATTTTTATTTTATTTTAATTAATACTTTTATATAATAAGTAAAGTTTTTAATTAAAATCAATTTATTAATATTTGAAAATTTTTAAATTTGTCTTTTAGTTTTAATTTTGTTATGACTTTTTTAGTTAGTAAAAGTTTTTTATTTATAAACAATTTTTAATTTATTATCAAGTAATTTTTATAATTTAGTTTATTTTAGGTTCTAATTGTTAGGTTTATTTATTATTAGGTTTCTTAATTTAGCTTAGTTAGGTTTGATAACCAAGATCGGCTAATGGAAAGGCCGTCATCCTTGTTTAGACACTTAAGGTTTTTTACTATCTCAATAGCCTCTCTAATTCTTCTCCTTGACCAGTTGTCCACTTGTGCTAACACGTGCATATCCTCGACTTTAATTGGGTGTTTTGTGTTATGCGAGTGTTCCGCTAAGGCTAACTTGTGGGTTCTATTGAAACGGATATCTGCACAATGTTCTTTCAACTTGGTTAGGATGGACCATCCTGTTTCACCTATGTAGGCTTAGACAGTAGTGGAACGTGTACAATATAAGACATGGAATGAGCAGTAAGAAGAGAAGATATGGCAGGAAGAAGCTAGTTAGCAGCAAGCCAGACGATGTGGTCGTTCGGAATGAAGTGGCAGACAGGTGCACCACCGGGCTTGATATTAAGCACCTTGAAGGCTAAGTGTTCAGGATTCCACGTGCTCGTGTTTGTGTGACACACTGCGACTCCCTCTCCACGACTGCCATCTTCGCCCATCAGAGACACCCGCGCGGTGGTTGTGTGCTCTGTTTCATGGCAGTAATACACAGCATATGCATATGTCTGCCTGTGACAAGCCACTGACTTCAAACCGGATTTGCTTCAAAAAGGAAACCCAGTGATTGTATATTGCTGCCCCTTCGCTACATTCGTCTCTAATGCATTCACGTTATTGGTCCCCACTGTAGACGTCGAGAAGTCAATCATGGATTCCAACGATGTTGCGCAGTATTTGCTCTCCCCACTGATTGCAGGAGTCTCACATTCTTCTAACGTTTGGTCCATAGCAACAGCCTTGTTTGATCCTTGGGATATATTGAGCTTCTCCAGAGCGACAGGGAGTTTCTTAGAGGAGAATGGAATAGTCTCAGCCAAACGACGTGGAAGGAAGAATACTTTACTGTCACGGCTGCTTGATCTATCGAGGAATTGAAGATTCACTTTTGCTCCACTGTGCAATTCCTTCTCAAAGAAAAAAGATAGATGAAATGGAAGGGTCACCCATGATCTCATCGTCCGATGCTACGTAATTGTAGTCAAAAGGACCTTTGTCGCCGACATGAACGCCCACTCCTCGTTTCCCAGGGGGTGGCGGCTTCTTAGGCGGCTTCTTAGGTCCAGGGGCTGGTTTAGCTTTAGCTTTAGCTTTAGCCTTTCCCGCATCTAAATTCACTCCTCCCTTGCCAACGCTGACATCAACCTTTTCCTGATCATCGTCCTCTTTCAAGTTGGCCAGCAGCTCCGACGATGACAAAGGGGAGATAAGCTCCCGCAGAGCAGGAATTGGCGTCATTGGCAACTTGTCATCCTAGCTTTATTTTTATTCAAAACAACCTTCATCACAAAGTTAAAACTTCATTTATATTTAGTTAATCTCATGCATT
>LPNX011037919.1:91604-132334 GCA_001517045.1 Pseudotsuga menziesii | reverse complement strand
ACAACCTGGAATTGGTGCTTCAAAACATAGCCAATAGAACAAAATTCAATCTGGAGCTGAATATTGTAAAATGGAACCAGCTGAATATGAAAGGTTTATGAACTGCTTGATTTGCACTCTAGATACATTGTATTGATAGTTTCCCATATATTCTCATAAGAGAAGACATCATTCAAACTTGATGAGCTTCATGGAGAAGACAATACTTAGTCACTAGGTTGACATGTCCTTAGAATTAAAAGTTCATTCTATTAAAACTTAGTATCTTTCTTCTCTGAAAGCATTCACAAAGTTAAAAACCTCTACTAATGGAAATCGGGGGCGATCTAGCTGATTAAAACCTCTACAACTGGAAATCGGTGGCGATTGAAGGGTTCATGGTAAATTTAACAGGAAATCGGGGCTAAATGGAATATTTGCAGCAAATTTCAAAGGGCGAATTCATTATTTCTTCTTGCATCATGCGACAACACCCACTTTTCCTCTTGCATGATGCGACAAGAAGGTGACAACATGGTCTGTGATTGGAATTTTGGTGGATGCGTGGAAGATAGCACTGCCTCAAACTTAATGAACAATGTTGGTTGTTTAATATCTAAATTTTTTTTGAGCTATAGTGGGTTGCATATCACATCCAATATGAAGTGGGAAGTAAAGGATAGGGGAACCAACATTAATCTACAATGTGTGAAGTTTACACGGAGTGTATAGGGAAAATAAGCCGAACAAAATATTGTTGCAAAAGATTGAGAAAATACCTAAAACGTTCGTCTTGACTAGAATGCAACACAACCTAATATGTGAAAGTCCCTTTATGAAAAATCAATGAAATCGACCCTGTGTGAAGTTTACAGAGATGGAGTATATAGGGAAAATAATCCAAACAAAATATTGTTGCAGAAGATTGATAAAATACCTAAAACGTTCGTCCTGACCAAAATGCAACACAACCTAATCTGTGAAAGTCCTTTTATGACAAATCAGTAAAATCGAGCGTGAGGAGATCCAGGTCGATACCCACACACCGGTATGAGGTGAAGTTTTCCAACCCATGACTGAAATTCCTGACCTGATCGAGCAATATGAAGTGAAGTTTTCCAACCCATGACTGAAATTCCCTACCTGATCGAGCAATTTCTCTTCCCCGCAAATGAGCAAAAATGATGATTTCAATGTCATTGGCCGTATAGCCACTAAAATTTCAAGTTTTCAAAAGATATTTGTCAAATTGCTGGAAATTAAGTTTAAGTATTTTTTTTTAATTTATAGGTGTCCTTAGAATGAGTTATGAGTGATTTAATTTACCATTTTTATAGAAAATTGTTGTGTTGTTTTGAAATTTTTTTTATAAAACTAATTAATTATTATTTTTTGAAACTATGGAAGTTATTTTAAATGGTCATGTTATTTTTGTGACCATTCATTGAACTTATGCAAATATTTACATAGGGGATAACCAAAAAAATTTAGTCGCTTTGCTAGGGTTTCAGCTCGCACATTAGGGTTCTCGGTTTCACCTCTTCTGCAGACGTCATGGCCACCATTGATGGAGGTTCCCAACCGCCCTCCTCCTCTGTGCTCCCTCCTAAAATCAAATCTTTCATGTGCCTGGTTCCCAACCGCCCTCCTCCTCGCCTTTCAAAAGTGAGTCTCCATATACATGAAGTTGTCAAACACCATTTTCAGAATTATGTATTTAAACGACGAATTCTCCATTTGATAAATTTGTAGCATTTATCTGCTGCTGCAAACAACTCATTATTTTATGCTGCATGCTTTTAGTCACAACATTCCTTCCTGTTTTTTAAGCAACAGTTAAGCCAAATTTCTCTTTTTTGTGAACATAGGTAGCTTGTTCCATTAAAATAGTCCTTTTAGCGGAATATAAGCAAATTATATCACCTATATTGTGACAGATCATTGTAGCATCCTTGTCCATATTCCTTGCTCAATTTCCTTTATAAAATGGCCCAAATTAACATCTCCCTTTAGATACGCCAGAAAGACTGGCATTGTATTGCGGAGTAAATTTGCAATTTTCTTGTCATAAACTGTTTGAGCAGATATCTTTCTCTGCACTAAAATATAGTTGTCCCTGTTATGCATCGAGAAGTAATGGACACACAAGTTGAGGATTCACAAGCTACATAGGTGAAGTTTGACATGGCTTAAATTTAAGTACTCACTGGAGTGGTTGTAGTGGAAGGGTAAGCAATGTTAACTTCTGGTTGTGGTCTTTATAACCAATGTTCTCTATTGGTCCAAAATTGGGCATGATTGTATCCTTGGACTATTAAATGGCTCCTTTTGGTCTTTTAAGGACAAAGAGGCTTCTATATGGTCTTCTGGACTGTTAAATGGCTCCTTTTTATTTGACTTCAATGCACTACTACTTTGTTTATAAACTAAAAGTGTTTGCACTCAATATGCTTATTTTGTTGTGGGTAGCCCAGCCTAACTAAAGCCAAAACAAAATTGATCCACATCAACCATGGAGCCTTCGTAAACCACACATACTGTTGCATTACCTCATTCCTTATTCTGCTTGTAGACAACTTGTAATCAAGTGAATCCCTGGCCATATATAATTGAGTATGAAGATGTATGGGTATCATACATAACATATACATTACATGAGCACATTGTTGGTGGGATGTTTCCAAAGGCCATGAAAAGGACTTGAATTAAATATGTATTGAAGCCATATGAGTGGTACAACCATAGCGTCTAAAGCCTAATTTCATTGTATCGACATTGTTTCTAATGGACCTTGGATTTGTGGGGATACCCTTATCTTGTTCTCTTCATGATTTAAAGGTTTTTCTAATGACCATATAACTTAGTTATATTTCCGTATGTGTGTGGAGTTCTATGAGAATAGGAAGGGAATAATACCAAAAGTAAACGAGGAAGGCGAAATGTAGAAAGGAAATAGCAAGACAAGCCTAATCTGGAAATGATTTGCATTGTTGGGTTACCCTAAAGGAAGAAGGGAAGGAAAGGAAGGTGTTTGCTAATATTATATTATGGAAGAAGGAAGGATTAGAAAAAGATTGAGGCTAAGAAGGAAGAGAAAAAGATTGAGGCTAATATTGAGGGTACATAGCAATATAGGAAACCTTTTATGGGGACATTCATGGTAAGGAAGACTGGAAAAATCAAAAGAGGACATCATAGGGGTTGGATAAATGAAGAAGGTATGCTAAATAGATGTTAAGGGTGAACATAACATAGGATAAAAGGACACAATCATTCACTAATACTATAGGCACATTATTCATCCCAAAAGGAACCACCACAAACCGACAATTCTCAAATCAAAATGTAAAAGCAGTTTTCATGATATTTTCATCCTTTATTTATAGATGATCATACCCCAATCATAGATCAATATTAAAAAACATTATGGACCCTTTAATATAATAAAAAAATCCATAGATATAAGGAAAGGGATATTGGTTATATATGGTGGCCTTAATATTCAACTCTATGTAATCTATACACAACATCTGGGATCCATCCTTCTTCCTCACAAAGATAATTGGTGTTCCCCAAGGTGACATGCTAGGTTGGATCAACTCTAAATCCAAAAAATTCTTCATATGCATCTACAACTAATGAAATTCAAGCATGGGCATTGAATAAGGGAGCTTATATGGTCTTTGGTTCAACAAATAACACCAAATCACCATTGGGAGGAAACCCATGCAACTCTTCAAGAAAAACATCTGGAATTTCTTACAAGATGGGATACCGAGTCAAAACTATGCCACCGCAATATGCATCTAGTTTCCCTTCTTGGGACTTATTTTCAACTACAATAATGATACAAATTGCAAGGATACAACCATGTTTGTCCCTCTCAAGACCTTTTCCTTCCCTTCATCATCTAAGAAATGAAGTAACTTTCTTATGTAATCTAGCACAAACGAATGCACCTCCAACCAATCCATTCCTATGATTAGATCATAAGATTCCATTGTTTTCTAACACTGGGCTATTTGAGAGGGAAAGTAATTAGATCGACTCGTTAGATAGAAGTGCATTTACCATATTATATATTAAACCATAATAAAATTATTCAAAGATCCATTGTCATGGATTGTTTAGTGAGATACCTAGTACTATATTTATGAATTAGAAATATTACCAATATTCTATCCCAATTAGAGGTAATCATCTTTATTATGGAGGCTGATTCAATTAGTAAATTATTGAAGAATTTATAGAGTTTAAGAAAATATTGGATAGGATTTATGTTGATAAAGAGTAGTGATCCTTTCTCATAATAATGCACACTCTGCAGCCTACAACCTTCCATATTATCTAGTTTCTTATCATCTCTCACCATTATCCACTATGACTATCAAGGATGAATCCCCCAACCGCTCTTTATTTTTATTTAAGATAAAGTTTTGTATCTTAGTTGTGAGGATCAATCCTCATCGATTAAAGAAAGTTTGGAACTTAGAGCCCTAGATTCATGGAGAGGATGGTTGAATAATATGGTGGGAAAACTCTAAATTCTCAACACAAATCAAACTCACTCTAAATCGTTTCATAGCTCAATTATGTTGCTCATTTTTAGATCTAGGTCTTGATACTGATTCTCCACGTGTCCTTGAATGACTCTTTTATGCAAGTTAAAGCTCATTGTAAAATCCAATCCAAGGCTCAGATTGATCTTTATGTGAATTTAATCTTACATTTAGTTGTAATTTTTTTGTTACGAATGGGCATGCTTCCTTTATGAGTGAATGAAGAGCTAGTTTGGTTCTAGGTGAGTGCTTCGTTTGAAACTTGGTTCCTTTTTATGGACTTCCAATGGCTAGGGGACACCACTATAAATCGAAAAACAAAGGAAAAATTTCCCAAATGCAGTTTGGGTTACTTCATTGGGGTCGATGGGCTCAAACCTTCCATAACCATACATGACTTCTATATAGGTGATGTCTTTAGTCAACATTGGCCCCATGTTTCCTTTTATAAATTACTTATTTCAAAGAGAAAATTAATCCATCACACTCAATTCCTTTTATACTTCCATATTTTTAATATGACACGTGGACCATGCTTTACCCATTTGCATTCGTGTCAGAGACTGGATATGTAAGCTAGGTTATGCTATTGTATGCACTTGGGGGTTATTATTAAGACATTTAGATGGCCCTTTAGACTTTGATCTGATTATTCCCCTCAAGAAGAGTACGATCAATTTTCAATACCCATGTGGACCTTCAAGTCCCTCAACTCACACTATTTCTCAATGGACCACTTTCCAAGGGATCTACAACCTTCATTGTCTCCCCTTAAAATCTTGGGAAATGATTACCAAACATGATCTCATACAAAACTACTAAGAAATATTCACACAAATGTACTACTATGCCTGGTTTTATATCAAAACTAGACATTTAAGCATATTTTTCAATAACAAAAACCATATGATGTGGTATGTTCTAGAAATGGTCATAGACAAAGACATGGCCATCTGCATTTATGAGACCTTTACAAGATGCCATTAAGGAAATTCTTTTCATTGGAGCATGCCACAATTTCGTTGTGTAGTAAAACATCAAGGAACTAACATACATAGATGTTCATCACTTGCTAATTCATGGAAATAATCTTTGTAACCACAAATTTTAGGACTCCCCTCCATGATGTATTTTTGGGGACAATATCTTTCATGAAAAACATGTATTTTTAATGTGTTTTCTCTGCATTCTTTGTGTCACCCTGCTCTATTCCCATCTTCATTGCATAGAGAATCAAGTTGGACATCGAGGCCAACCTTGTATTATACTTCAAGCAGTCAAGGTGTATCATTGTACAACATACAACAAATTTTTCTAGAACTTAACTCAATGGGGTCATTGAGCAACATGGTGGCTCTAAATTGATTCCCTTGGCCTCGAGCAAGTGGTTTAAAAAATTATGTCAAATAAGTGTATACCATATACCATAAAATAATTAAGGACCCACATTAGAGAGAGAGACGAGGTTGAGATGCATTGTGCACATTATACTTGGTTGTTAGCTCACACGACACATGATTAGGAGCTGGATTGGGTGTTGATCCCAATGTGGTTTGGGTTTTGGAACTTAACTTGGATGGTATAACATGGGAGGTACTAAAGCATGGTTGTCTTGTGAAATAATATAGAGATTGGCTAAGAACTAGTTTAAGTAAGAAATATGTGGTGCCTGGTACCAATTGGGGGTTCCCATTGGAATGGAGGACATTGTTGATTCATGGTAGGAAAACAACAATTTTTAAAATTTGTTCTTCATTGCTCAACCCTTATTGTTGATATTTCTGCGAGTTTGTAGACTCAGAAAGATCAATAGAAATGTAATTGTTCCTTGAGAAATATGGACTCATATCTTGGTTGATTTATGGGTAGATCCATTGCAATAAATTCAACTCTTTAATGCCGATCCCAAAAGTGTGGGTTTGTTAACCATGTCAAATAGGGCATCTTGATATATTTAGTTTTCCTCAAGGGTGGATATCCTTTTAAATTAATACCTATATCATGAGCCGTATATTGAGGCTAAACATGCCCATGGTTAGTTGCAATAATTTATAACTATTTAATAAGAGGATCCACCACATGAACTTCTTCATTAAAAGGCAGAAACGAAGAAGTCGAGCAACATTCCACATTGTTTGTAGAATCGGGACACCGCATAGTCATCATTTTCATCATCATCCTTGTCATCATCACCATATTAAATAAATTCACATACATAAAACATTATTACCATCATTAATTGTATTAAATAAATTCACATATATAAAATATCATTACCATCATCATCATCACTCCAAAATTAAAATTTATATACCTAAATTCTAGTAATGAAAAATAGAAAATATTTGGCCTTCTAAAACACACATGTAAAAAGCACAATAAAAACACAAATACTAAAAATAACATTAAAATAAAAAATCATAAAAAATAAAACAAAATCATAAAAAAAAAACACAAAATCATAAAAAAAACTCAAAATCAAAATGCACAACAAAGAACAAAACCTCAAAATGCACAACAAAGAACAAACCCTATGCCCAGTATGCAAGCCCGATTGCCATCCCTCCCCAACTGCTCTTCCTGTGTTTATGAGTTCTGCGGTATAGCTAATAGTACTCTACCTTGATTTCTGCATGCCTAACAGCTCCTCATACCTCCCTAATTAATAGTTCTATGGCATAGCTAAGAATACTCCATGTAACTGAATCGCTGGGACGAACGGTGACTGAGAACATCTCATGCCCTAGCACCGACATGCTGACACAACACATAGAACTCACAATGAAAAAGCGTTGAGAACCCATGGTGATAGATAGCTGAAGTGTTGAAGAGGACCAATTTATTCAAATATAGATCGAGCCTAGTCAGGTAATCTTTATTGAGAATGCATGCCATGTATTTGAAGTAATGTCTAAAAAAATTGAATACTGCCTAAATAGTTTCTAGAGTTAATGAAGATTGCAACTTTTCCTGATGTAATTTCTCTCAGCACTATCCATACAATTGAGTGAACAATACTCAAATCTTGGTCAAAATTTATCCTAAATGCTGTCAGTCATGAATTGTGAATGCTGTCAGTCCCCAATCGTGAATACTATCAAGAATCATGATTTGTGAATCATGAATAATGTTTTCGAGCTCTCCCATACTGTGAACATTAATTGCGTCATGAGATTACTGCAGTCCCCAATCATGGATGTGATAATCAGATTACAGCACTTGAAGGGCTTCCTCTATGGAGGCTTATTACCAACTCTTTAGAGTCCAAAACATGTCGAGCCTGTAGGTGTTGTTGGTGCTATAAGTAGGATCCTTAACAACAGAACGTTGGATGCCATTTCTTCCATAGTTGTTCTTCAATTAGAAAGTTTGCAAAGGAATAGATTTTAGGGCAATAGCCGTAAATATCCAGGATAAAACGTCCAAACCTAGATTGCAGAACAGTTCAACAATCCTCGGCACAGATTAATACTCAATATGCAACGATCCTTCTCAAAGAAGAAGCTAACTGCTGAAACAATGGGTAAATGCTAAACCTTGCTGAGAAGCCTCCCAAGGATATCTGGGCTACCCTAATGAAGCATGAATATAGCGGGAAAATTTTACAAAAGCTTGTCTTAGCTGATCCATACTCCGCAATACACATTGATTTGACCAACCTACAAGGTTATCCCAAGGCTGCAGCTCCTCTAGAATGTGATCCAAGGGTGGCTCAAAGATTCAAAAGGCTAGGCATAGCAAATAAACCTCTTCAACAGGCATGCAAACTATTCAAATGCATCTCCAAGAGTATTCAAACAGACCACAAGAAAGAATGTTGATCAATGCTTTGCTGGCTGCTACCATATGAACCCTATAATTTCTGTTTAAAAGTGACGGCCTGCAGTTTGTTTATTCAATCACCCTCCAACAACAGCCTTACTTCCCAATGAGGTTTCAATCCATGAACTTATTTTTAGATATAGACTGCTGCAAATCATTTTCAAGTCACATGTTAGCTGATGCTTAGACTGCTGCACATGAAATGATGCCTAAAAGATGCCCAGAATTGAAAATAAGGCTGCCTCTACACAGGAACATGATTATATTTTCCAATGGGCACCAATAAATTTCACCCAGAACATAGCATAATTGCTTCTCAGCTCACAGCATTAGCCCAGAATTGGCTTTCTGCTCATTCTTTGCAGCTAAAACACACCTAGAACTACTATTCAATTGCATAAGTCATCCCACAATATGGATAGGATGCTGCTTTCTACTGCTACACATGCCCAGAACTGCTGGTACTACTGATTGAGGTCTGTAATGCACCTAGAGGCTAGAAATGCTCCATAAATATTGTTTAGAGACTCAGAGCAGTTCATATAATGTCTAGGTTTGGGATTTATGGTTGTTTTCATTCCCATATCTGTTACTCTTGTGCTATCTTTTCCCACAATCAACCCAGAATTAGAAATGAATGTTGTTTTATGGCTGTTTAAGGCCACAAACAGACCCAAAATTTCCCATAGTGCTATAAAAATGGTATAGAATTTGTCACTCTACATACCTAGAAACCTTGAGAACAGCCTAGAACTCCTCATGAAAAATGAAGGTAAACACCCTACGCAAATAGGGGGGTAACACAACATAAATATCATCTTCTATTATTATTGTTGTTTGCTTCTATTTTTTATATTTTTCTAACATAACAATTGTCATCAACAAACTGTAACAGAAAACATCAACCATGAAATGAAACAAGGCATCATGACCAAGGAGTTCTAATATACAGTCAACAGTTCAAACTCAACTATCATATAATGTTTACAAAATAGACCATATAAACAAATAATTCTAAAGTTATAGATTCTAGATTATAAACTAAAAAAGACAAATAATTCTACCATCTGTTAAGTGTTAAACTTTCGGGTTACTCTGAAACTGTTTACACCAAGTTTGGGATGCATCATGAAATTTGGCATACATGGCATATTTTCATCCCCTGGATAGTATGAGAGGGATTGTAGCATGAAATATGGTCCATGATGGATATGCACACTTGTAATAGATTTCTCAAAGGATGCCAACCTTAGATGATCATTGGCTTAATGTTCTTCCCTAGGGCATTTGAGATCTCTTTCTTGGATGGTGGGCCTACTGCATGATGGCCACATGGAGGATTCTCTTAGCGGGAGAATTCCCTACAGGATACGAGCAACATTGTGCGCTGCGGAGTAATACAAGCCCTAGATAGCATGTGGCAGCTTGGTTTTTTGTTCAAAAGATTTGAAATGGCTTAGGGACGCCTAGGGCTTCGACTTTGTTCTTGCAAGGGGTAGCTGCCCCAATGGAATACTTGGCTTTGGAGGATGAATGGAATCATAAAGGCTCAAGATGGAGTGGTGTGGCTTGACTTGCATAGCTATATCACCTTGGGGGGTGCACGATGTCATCATTGGAGCTTGACACTAGTACTTAGGAGTGGAGCACTTCGCTTGAGTGTGGCTTACTTATGTTTAGTAGGCTTGCTTGTAAGGCTTAAGTTGACCTATGCTATATTGTTGTCCTTCCTTGCCTCTCATATAAACAGAGAAAGGAGAGAGTATTTCCAAACATCACAACACATCACAAATTCATTTTTATCTCTTCTTTGGGGTGCTCTCTTAGTGATGTGCTAAGGTTCACGAGGAAATCCTAGTGGAGCATAAGAGGAGAAGATGGAAGATTCTTTCTTGAATTATTCTTTGTACATTTGATCTCTCTCTCTTGGGAATTGGGGCTTCTTGGTCTTGGAGCATCTTGGATTCTAGGATTAGGGTTTCATCCTTTTGAGGCTAGAGATTAGGGTTTGATTTATTTGGGGAAGAAAAGGAGGAGGGTGTCTTTCCTTGGAGATGTTGATGTTTGTAGCTCAGACAGGTTTTTCCATGATTTTGTGTCTTACTTATGGAAATCATCATTAATACGTCTTTGGAACCTAGGAAATTCACTTATTTAAAGTCTATTAAAGTGAATGCCTTTTTAGATGATTGAGGCTAATTTAGAGAAATGCCCAAGTTTTTGTCATTAAAGATTTAAATTAATTAAATGAATCTCAATCATTTATCTCAAATGAGTGAGATTTAATCTCAGCAATTGGAGTTAGGGTTTTGGTTCATCTCAATAGTATCAAAGGCAGCTGAGGAGAGAGAGGAAGATACACCATCACAAGAGTGAAACTCAAGCATTGAGTTGGAGAGAGAAAGACATTGTACTTCCAATTTTTCACTAAGAGAAAAAAACATTTCAAAAGACATTTGTAGGGGGGGCATACCAGTCAAGCAGAGCCATCACTTGTCTGTAGGGGTTGTCGTACAAGATTCCGTAGAATGGTACAAATCCATACTGCATAGTCCATACCATTGTACAGATCAACCGTACAGGGATTCAATGCAGTCATTTGGATCTGTACAAATCATCATCCATATAGTCATATAGATTGGCCACGTGCACAGTTCCGTACAATTGTACAGACCATACAATGGCCGCACAAGGCCATACAAGGAAACAAATTCAACAGCTTGTTTGTAGAGGGTTTTTTGGGGTGATTCGTTTTTTGTAAGTAAGATGGGACCCTTCTATTACTAGATCAAAACTAAAGATATTTACATATCTTGCTCCTTAAAACATGGAGTCAGTCATCGGTCTGGTATCCAAAAAGAAAAAGAAAAATGATATCCCATAAAGAAAGACAGAGGAGAATGAGATCAGCCCAGCCCTTTAGCGTGGGCACTCGATCCTGAAAATAGACAAGTGAATCTTATCCATAACAAAACATAGACCTACTAAGCATAAGGAATCAAGAAAATATTTAACCCAAAACAAACCACAAAGAGCATCTAACCATCCCGCGATGAGGAAAGGATTAGCGTCTGCGGGAGGACTCAACTTCATCTGGGGCATTTATGATGCCTTGCCCACTCCCCTGGTTAGCATCCAAATGGATTGATTCCTCCATGTCCTCATCTTCATCTTGCGGGATGCACTGAAAGGGTGGAGCCGAGAGTCAATCCATGCGTAACATTCTAAAAATCATTGTTGGTTGGGCTCAGGGTTCTAATACCCCCTTTCTTCTCCTGTAGGTTGTGAATGATATTGATGTCGCTTCCTATTATCCAGTGTCTTCACCCGACAAGGTTACTCATGTTCTGTAGTGACCTAAGAAAGAGCTGCTTGGAAGCTAGTTTGAAGGGCCCATACACATTAGTAAGGAAGCCTTTGGAGTTGGTTCCTAAAATATGGAACTTGACAGAGATTAAAAATTTTGTAGCCATGAAATTAGTAAGACTTAAGTCTGAAGGGTTCCATATTATTCCTATACCTCTTGCTGCACCTGAGGCATCAATGGCGGAGGCTTCACAGTTCTTCCATATCTTGCTTGCTATGGATTTGAAACTCTCCTCTGAGCATTTTGTTTCTTGAATAAAAATCACTAAGGGTTTCTCTTCCCTTATTTTCTTCTTCAATAATCTTTTCTTTCTAGGTGCGCTGCACCCTCTAATGTTCCAAGATAGAAGCTTCATTGGGAGGGTTTGTTGGATATGGAAAAGGTTTCCTTGATGGTCGAAAAATGCCCTGACACCACAAGTTTTTCCCCAATGTCCTTGATGCATTGTTGGTTACTTCTTCTTCCACATTTTTCATTGCCTATCTTTTTGATAGTCTCATGGATTTTGGCTCTTGGGTTATCCGAGAAAACTACTAGATATTTATCTTTTTTCCTGGTATTTATGATTGCTTCCTTGAGCAGAACAACCTGTTGTGCTGGTATGATCCCTTTGATTGGATCTTAGACAACTTTCTCAAGTTTGTCTAGGTTTAGGTCTCCTAGATCCATTTCCTCTGTGTCTTCTTCTTCTACCTGCATATTGGTTTGTTTCTCTATTGTCGCATCCTGGAAGGTTTCCAGGCTTTCCTTGCAATCCTTAGCGCCATCTTTGGATGTTTCTGGGCTTTCCCTATCCATATTTTTCTGAATTCTTTCTTTTTGTAGAATCTCGAAGCTCTTAGCTCCTAAGTGTATATAGAAGTGCTCCAAAGGCTTCCATGTTACATTAATCCACCAGAGCAAAGATTTCTCCAATGGCCAAATAGCCACAAACTTTTCGATAAGGGCATGGTGTCTCATGACCTAGGATCATTTTCAACTTTCCCACTCATGCCCTGGTACACTTGTTTTTCATTGGGAATGTACATAAGATTCAACGTAGGAGATTGAACAAGGAATATTAGGATTTAGGTTATAAGCCCAGTTATCAAGGTGATGATGGAACCAAAGGTTGGCATAAAAAACCACATGATGCCAAACTTTCACCTTCCATGATTNAAAACAAAACTATATTCAATTTCCCCTCCCTCCCACCCAAATCAACTACCTACACCTCCATCACTATAGTACATTCATTTTCCATCAAGAAGTAGCAGCGAAGTAGAGTACTGTATACTGCAATTATTTAGGGTTACAACACAATAGCGCCTTAGTTATACTTCAATGATCGCTAATTGTATCCCTCTCTTAATGAGGTGTTTTGGGCAGAGGTTGTGTGTTATATGATCTAAAAAGGCTTACACATAGCCTTCACTCATTTAAGTTTCGACTCAATGCCTCGTGTGCATGTTTTTGAAACAATCTAATCTTTCATATAACAAGATTATATTATTGCTTATTACAATCTAATAAAAAGTAATAGATGAGAGTGCTCACCCACTATATGACACCTCATATTAGCACCAATACCCTATTTCTAAACATTATGGCACATAATCATTCTTAATAACCTTAGCCATGATTCTTCCTACTAATGCCACTCATAACCATCCTCCAAGTATTTCTCAAAACCAATATCATGACCTAGGATCATTTTCAACTTTCCCACTCATGCCCTGGTACACTTGTTTTTCATTGGGAATGTCCATAAGATTCAACGTAGGATATTGAACAAGGAAGATTAGGATTTAGGTTATAAGCCTAGCTATCAAGGTGATGATGGAATCAAAGGTTGGCATAAATGACCACATGATGCCAAACTTGCACCTTCCATGATTATTTCTATCACCAAATATTAACCGTCCACTTTCATAGTTTTGTTTGTCCCTGTCTAAGAACTATCCTTATAAAATCTAAAGCATATGGATATGCTTCATCTTCTGAGAATATATGGGAAACTATCAAAACAATGTATCTAGAGTGCAAATCAAGAAGTTCATAAACCTTTCATAATCAGCTAGTTCCATTTTACAATATTCAGCTCCAGATTGAATTTTGTTCTATTGGCTATGTTTTGAAGCACCAATTCCAAGTTGTTTGTTAGTCTTTCTTTCTTGATGTAAAGGAAAGAATCTAGGTTTTAGGAACAGTACCCATCTTGCCAAGTTCATATTAGCAACAACTATGTTTACCATGTTTAACAACGGTTCAAAAGAAGAACCGTTGATGTCATTGGTTAAGTGATCTAGCAGACTACTACCTTTTGGAAGAATTGCACACAGTAATTTTTTGAATTAATGGGAGGTGCCATTGAATATCTACCCATTCTTGCAAATGCTAACCTCATCCCATCTCTCCTTGAATTCGTTTCTTTGATGCTATCAAAAGAAACTTGCATTTGGGCTGTGACTTATGTAGGGAAACCATCACAAACTACATCTTCTGACTGGATTCTCACTTTGTGGTGTTTCAGTATGCTTATGGCCCCAAACATAACAGCCATACAATATTTGCACTTGACTTGCTTTGATCCACTTGGAGACAATGTTCCCATGCTTGATCAAGAGTCCTATTAGCTTTGGACTTAGGCACCATGGATAAGAATCAAGATTGGCAGAATTATGGCAGAATTAAATGATTGGCATACTCTGATAAATGTATGACAGAATTAGATGATTAGCATGCCCTTATAAATGTATGGCATAATCTAGCAGATTGATTAAAAATCTTAAAACCGAACCTTTCATAGTCTAGCAGATTCATAAAAATATAATAAAATATGGAAGTATGATATAGAAAAGAATATCAGAAGCATATACTTCGACTGTGAACATACCTCCTTCACACAACAACAATGCAGCCTCCTTGAGTCCTTCACATGGCAAAAACACAGCCAATAAAACACTACAATGGGAACTCAGCCTCTTTAACAGACTGACAAACACACTTGTGAATAAAAATGCTCCCCACAGTCACGTTTACAATGAATAAGACAGTGAAATGGGAGAGTGTTTATATTAAACATTGAATTTAAGGTTTTTGCTTCCATTTTTTCCTTTTAAAATATGTTTTAACCGCCACATTTCCACGCTAGGTTCCACTTTTGTGTCCTGGATTGGGATTGTTATTATCAGGGAGAGATTTGTGTGTTTGGCCAAGCTTCCAAGTCCCAAATCTCTAGGAAATTCTGAGCCGAGTACTCTTCTCAGTGGAGACTCATGTAGAACAAGAGGGATTCAGGAGTCTACCACGAGTCAAACATCACTGGTTGATGTTTATAGAGACCAAGAATACATTAATGTAACTTCAGCTTCCAGTCATCTGGGACATGTGTTACATATGCATGATCAACTCTTAGTCAAAAATTACATTTAAGACACTTGACCAATATTTGTATAGGATAGGGGGAGGACAGAGCATGTCAACCTTGGGACTTGTAACAATCTGCTTTGAGATTGACAAAGTTGTTTTCTTTGGAGGAACACAACCAAAAGGGTAAAGTCCTTTTGTTGTCTTTGTTAGATGCTAACTTTGTAGTTTTCAATGTTGATTCACAAATTCTCACCAGTACAATATGTATTTTATACTTTGACAGGAGACTAAGAACACACTGTGTGGAATCTTATGAAACATAAACTTACAGTTAGATAATGCATGCATTACTCAAAAGGCATACACACCATCCCATGAAAGAAAATACTATATCCTTATGCCATAAAACATATTCAAGAACATGAGTTTATTTAAGATGGAGGTATGGAGACAGCGAGGATACTGTTAGTTTTTCATCACATTTAATCTAGCATTATGATCTTAGGATCTTTTCACTGAGAGAATAACAAGCACAGCAATAAAACACAAGCACATCACAAGAGACAAGAGACACAAAGAGTTTTCCTTGGGGAAACCATAAAGGAGAAAACCCCGCAACTTCCTCTGAGATAGAATCAAGACCAAAACAGTAAGAGATCTCCCAAAACAGCAGTAGTCTTCTGTCTTCTGTCTAGTCCCAAAGTTTCCTTCTCCAGTAGTGCGCCACACTTGGGAGAGCAAGTGATGTATTTCACAAGTGATAAATAGAGAGATCCTCACTCTCTATTTATATTCATCCGTTCACTTGAATTGCCTTTTCACACGTAGGCTCAACCTAATAATTACTACTCGAGCCTACACCTTAATTAGTGTATAATAACTCAAGTGCCCCGAAACTGTGGGGACTTACGTAATGACTTGATATGACTTGATTACATTATTAATCCTCCCGATCAGAACATCGGGGCATGACCACATGACTCAAATACATAATAGAGACATCCCGGAATAAACATCGCGTTACAATATATAAGATACATAGAAGAATACATTCCGAAGTTACATATACATCAACACTCCCTATTAACTAGGAAGGTATTCTTTTGACACAATTTTCTACACTGGTCTTCTTCTTTGTATCAACTAGATCATCTCGTCTTCAAGTCATCTTCGTCTTCAAGTCATCATCAGATCTGGATGATCTCTCGATCTGGATCATCATCGAACATCATCACTAGATCTGGATCATCTCTCGATCTGGATCATCATCACATCATCACTAGATCTGGATCATCTCTTGAACTGGATCATCATCACTGGACTGGATCTAGATCATCATTATTGTATCTGGATCATCACTCGATCTGGATCAACACTGGTGCTATCTCATGATTCTTCTCATCATAGGAAGTTCTATAGATCCAGCCCTTTTTCATGATGGTTGTAGGAATACCCTCATGTAGGTCTTCGCCTGGCACTTATATTTGACCTGCTCGTCAGAAAAGCACGCCCAACAATCACATCTGATCATGTAGTAAACTACAATCCCATCAGAAAGGCCCAGCACTCACATTCACCAGTATGATAGGACACACCTACTATCATCTGTGAAATGGCTCAGCACTTACAACCACCAGCATGAAAGGACACACCTACTATCATATGTGGAAAGGCATAGCGCTCACATCCACCAGCATGGTAGGACACACCTACTACCATCTGTGGAAAGGCTCAGCACTTATAATCACCAGCATGGTAGGACACACCTACAACCATCTGTGAAAAGGCTCTGCACTTACAATCACCAACATGATGGGACACACCTACTATCATCTGTGAAATGGCACTGCACTTACAGTCACCAGCATGATAGGACACACCTACTATCATCTGTGAAATGGAACAGCACTTACAGTCACCAGCATGATAGGACACACCTACTATCATCTGTGAAATGGAACAGCACTTACAGTCACCAGCATGATAGGACACACCTACTATCATTTGTGACAAGGCTCAGCACTTACATCCATCCAAGAGGGAACACATCCTACTCACAATGATGGAAGGGCATGCACTCATATCTGATCATGAGGGGAACACATCCCAACAATCATATCAGAATGGCCCCTAGTCCTCCTCGACTGAGCTACTTGGTAACTGACCAGACGCCTCCATTCTCCTAGAGAATGGCAGTTTCCCTTACATCCGACCTGCTCGTCGGAATGGCCAACACTCACATCTGACATGGAAGGAACTTAATCCTTTAGCCATGACAGAATGGTTCAGCCCTTACATCTGATCAAGTGGGAACACATCCCTCTATCACATCAGAATGGCTACTTAGTCCTACACTGAGTGATCCTGGTGACTGACCAGGTGCCTCCATTCCTAGAATGGCAATTGCCCTTACATCTGTCCTACTCGACAGAATGGCCAGCACTCATATCTGACATGGAAGGGAGCAACCCTATCACCATGACAGAATGGATCAGCCCTTATATCTGACCTACTCGTCAGAATGGCTATGGATCTCAGCACTCATATCTGACATGGAAGGAACCAATCCTCTCACCATGACAGAATGGCTTAGCCCTTACATCTGACCATGGAAGGAACCAATCCTCTCACCATGCAGAATGGCTATGGGTCTCATCACTTTCTCTAGGAGGAAGCCTCGATCTAGAGAACACCAAGTCTCTCTCTGAAGTACTCGAACTTTATCCTAGCCAATGGATTCGTTAATACATCAGCTATCTATTCCTCCGTCGCAACATACAGGAGCTTCACTGCTCCTCTCTGCACCATATCCCTGATATAGTGATACTTGATCTCGATATGCTTCGACCTGTCATGAAACACTGAATTCTCTGACAACTTCACGCAACTCTGGTTGTCACAAGTAGCATCTAACTGGAGATCAGACAGTAGCTTCCGTAGCCATACTGCCTCACAACTAGCTGAACAAGTTGCGACATACTCTGCTTCAGCTGTACTCAGTGCCACACAGGATTGCTTCCTGCTAAACCAAGAGATCACACCTGATCCCATACTGAAGCAACATCACGAAGTACTCTTCCTGTCGATGGCACTTCCTACCCAATCTGAATCAACATAACCCTCCAGGTTAATCTTCTGATTCGCATCGTACTTGAGCCCATAATCAATTGTACCCTTTAGGTACCTCAGAATATGCTTTGTAGCAATCAAGTGAACACTTCTCGGATCTGTCAAGTACAGGCTCAAGGTGTTCACAGCAAAGCAAATGTCTGGTCTCGTGTTTGTTAGGTACATCAATGACCCAATCATCTGACGATACATCATACCATCAACCGACTCTGACGAAGCATCACTCAATAGCTTCAGGTTCGATTCCATAGGTGTGGTCATGCAGTCCATCATCCTGAATCTCTTCAGGACCTCTATAGCATACTTCCCTTGTCCAAGGAAGATCCCATCTGTACTCTGCCACACCTCCATGCCTAGAAAAATAGTGCATCGACACATAACAGGAGCATCACTGGTCTTCTGTCTTCAACCTTGAAGCAAAGGTTGAAATCCACTTTACTCTCAGTAAAGCCTAGAATCATCAGTAATATTCCCATCCTGTCGTACCATGTCAAACCTCAGGATCTTCTGCAATCACTCCCTCTGAAGCAGAGCATCATACTCCCTCTGTCTTCCTTACTCTATGCACTGAAACATTCTGTACTGGAGTGACAAGTAGTATCCATCTAGGATCACTGGATACTAAGATCCTCTATCTTGAACTTCTTCAAAAGTTCATCTTGCACTCATCTGTGAGCTTGTCGTCCTCTATCAACCTTGTGGCAAAGGTTAAGATATTCATCAAGCTCATCATGTATGCGTTATCCCATGGGTGTCTTCTGAACTCATACAAAGCCTTCTTTCATTTGCACACATGATTATGCATGTCATGTGACTTCACTTCTATTAGATGTAAATGTTTCTTTGTAGACTATGCCTTCTCTTCATGAGAAGCCTCATGCTATGAATCTTTCTTTGTATCCCACGATGTTTCCATCCACTGCATGATGGAACTATGAACTTCTCTTCAGGTCTCGATACTACGCCCAGACATCATTCTTCTTGAACTGATATTCCCTTCCTTCTTGGTAGCTAGAAGGTTCTACATCAATGATGTCACTGCACTCGTCATATTATTCTTTATCTTTGAACTGTCGTCATTTGTTCTTCGGAACAAGTCTTCATTCTTATTTTCTTGTAGGCGATTATGTATGCGATCTTTCCTACAAGTCAAATGCAATTGTATGTTTAGAAACATTTCATAAGGAATATTTATACTGGAAAACACTTATGCATAAATATATGATCATGCAACTACTTTATCCAATACAACATTCATCCATATCTCATTGAAACTTTCTAGATGCCTTCCATCTCTACCAGGACAACATTGAGATTGTGCACTAATCCAATATGTCAGCAAAGAGGTTTCATTCTAGATAAGTAGCAATGGAGAATTTGTATAGCCCCATGAGCTACTTACCCATCACATGCATATTAGTAGTATTCTATCATTAATGCAAACATCCTATCATGCATAATACAATAACTGAATATAAACAAATGCATAACAAAATAATATAATGAAATGACAATTGAATACTTATCTTTATTTGTTTTGATGGTAGACTCCTTCTTGAGCCTTTAGCTTCATCGTCTTCTTCATTCATAATAGCATTGTTTCTTATCCAAAAGCTAAGGTGGATAAGAAGTTCTTCAAGAGTTGAGTTCTTCATATTCCTCATTGATTGAGGGATCTTCTTTGGATGGCGATATCTTGATCTTCAATTGCTCCCATCTTCTCTTCTTTTCTTATGATTCAAGCTTCTTCTTCTTCCCAAAGTTTGTTGAAAGTAATCACTTCCTTCTGGAACACATTCCTTGAATGAATTCCACGATCCTGGGAGGCCATTCAAGGTGGCCATCATCACTTCTTCATTCTTCACTTTTTCTTTTACCGCTTCAAGTTGTTCTTGATTTGAGAGACTCTTATGACTGCATGGTCTCTGCATTCTAGATATTCACATTCTTCAACAGGATTCTTTAGGTCATATTCTGATTTTTGTTCTTCCCTTCAAATAGCTTGAAATTCTGTTCTTCCATTCTACAACCCCATTCTATTGTGGATTATAAGGAGTTGACAAATCCCTCTTAATCCTTGCTTCTTTGCATAGCTCTTTGAATTCATTCGAAGTGAATTCTCCACCATTATCTGATCGAATGGTCTTGATCTTCTTTTCAATATGGTTCTTGATCAAGGCTTTGAATTCCTTGAACTTGCTGAACACTTCATCTTTGTTTTTCATAAAGTAAATCCATGTCTTTCTAGAAAAATCATCAATAAAAGAAACATAGTATGCATACCCACTTAGTGAGTTTGATGACATTGGACCGCATACATTGGAGTGGATGATTTCTAGAATGCCTTTGGCTTTGCTTTTGCTGCTAGGAAATGTCTTCTTTGTATTCTTCCCTTTCGGACATCCTTTGCAAACTCCATCATGCTTTGTTTGGAATGCAATAGGTAGTGCTCTGTAGTGCACATGTGCAAGCCTTCTATGGAAAAGCTCATTTGGCTCTACCGTATCATGGATTTTCTTTCCTTTTGGCCACATGATGACTTGACCATCGATGAATGCAACCCACATTCCTTTTGCATCCAAGGATGAAATGGATAGAAGATTCTTATTAAGTCCTGGAACAAACAATACTTCTTTCATTGTTAGATAATTACCAGAGTCTATCTTGTATGGATATTCCCCACTACCTTTTATTGGATATTGGTAGTCATCTCCTAGTTTCACCTTGTGAGGTGATTCATCTCTGATAGTCTTACAAAGGATTCCTTAAATCCCATCATATGTTTGGAAGCCCCACTTTCTATAAGCCAATCATCATTTCCATGAGTAATGTTACATGTGAGAGATGATATCAGAACATATTCATCCTCGCTTGAAGAATCTTCACTTTCATAAATGGATCCCTTTCTGGATGGTTCATCATCCTCTGCAGCATGATCATGATGTCTTCTTTGGCCTCGTCTCCCTCTGAAACTAGAACCTCTATACTCATGTAGGTGTCCAATCCAGTTTCTTCAGAGAGATCAAATACTTCTATGCTTGGAAGTTTTCAACTTCACCAAGCTTATCATCAATCTATTGTGATAGATCATATTGAAATGAGAACCTCAAATGGAAATACAAAATATTAGATCTTACCGATTTGAGGTGTCCATCCTTGTCCCGGAGTTCGTTGATCTAGGGTTTGTCGCAGAAACCCTAATTTTCAAAACTTGGAAAATTTCAGATCTGATTGGACAAATAGATGGATCTCTTCAAATGGAGCTGTCCAATGTACTCCTTTTCTAAAAACAGTGGAGGGAAACTCCCGAAACAAGAAGCCCTAATTTACTGATTTCTTCTGCAGAAATTCCTATTACTGTTTCTATGATATCTTCGAAATTACTGATTCTATGTGTCTGAAATTTCGTACTACGGTAACCTCGCATGTCGCTGATCCAACACCATAGGTTTCATCAAAATTGGTTTCACCATTTGGGATTTATGATCATTTTCCCAAGGTGACCTGTTACAGGACTGTTCAGAATAGCGAAGTTGTACAGAATTCCATGTGTCACTAGTTCATCTTCTGAGACTGATATTGGGAAGAATGAAATTAAATTCCGTGCCCTTTCTGGAACATCTTCAGGAATTCCATTTGGACCTCTGTAGCTCAAGATATTGCATATCTCCCCAGATGTCCTGTTTAGGGATGAATTCTGGAAGTGGGTGGAACCCTAACTTGGAGAGATCATATCTCCTGGAGTACAGTGAATCTGAGTCTGATATTTGGATACAGGCTTCATCGGGATTTTATATTCAGCCCCTGCAATTTTCAGATTCTGATACTTCTCCAATCTCAGAATATAGCGACTATACAAAAACATAGCAGTTTTAGTATTTAGGGTTTCTCCTAGCTCAGGGTCAAACTAGGGTTTGACTTTCCTCGAGTTTCACCCAACCAAATTTCTTGATCCAGGTCTCTAAAATTCAGTTTTGATGAGGATAATAACCCTATTCTGGTCTCACTCAAAAATTCCTCTTCTGTTGAAAGCCCTAATTTCCACATCGAAACTGAAAATGCTTGAGATTGAATTCCGCATCGACAGAAAGATGCACCCTTCAATGGGGAGTCATATTAGCATACTTTTGCTGAAAATATGTGGAGGAAGATCCACAAAATAGGAAGCCCTAGTTCCTGTAGCTGAAAAATGTCTTCTTCTCAGGTTAGCTCTGATACCATGTTAGTTTTTCATCACATTTAAGCTATCATTATGATCTTAGGATCTTTTCACTGAGAGAATAACAAGCACAGCAATAAAACACAAGCACATCATAAGAGACAAGAGACACAAATATTTTTACTCGGGGAAACCATAAAGGAGAAAACTGCGCAACTTCCTCTAAGATAGAATCAACACCAAAACAGTAAGAGATCTCCCAAAATAGCAGTAGTCTTCTGTCTTCTGTCTAGTCCCAAAATTTCCTTCTCCAATAGTGCGCCACACTTGGGAGAGCAAGTGATGTATTTCACAAGTGATAAATAGAGAGACTCTCACTTTCTATTTATATTCATCCATTCACTTGAATTTCCTTTTCACATGTAGGCTCAACCTAATAATTACTACTCGAGCCTACACCTTAATTAGTGTATAATAACTCAAGTGCCCCGAAACTATGGGGACTTACCTAATGACTTGATATGACTTGATTACATTATTAATCCTCCTGATCGGAACATCGAGGCATGACCACATGACTCAAATACATAATAGAGACATCCTAGAATAAACATCAGGTTACAATATATAAGATACATAGAAGAATACATTCCAAAGTTACATATACATCAACAGATACTAATGCATCAACTTGGGTATTTGCATATAAGTCTACTTCTAGGTCACGTAGCTAAGAGACAAATAGGAAACACCATAAAAACAAAGACAATCTGTAAGCCTTTGACTGTCGGCTTTAAACTTCTTCAAGTATGCAACATACCTCTGTTATGAACTCTGGAAAAGACATATTCAACTTCTCTTTTCACACATCTATAATGCAGACTGTTTTTGTGTCAAAATATTTAGGGAATTCTCAGGAATTGTGGTTGCACGATCAATATCCCAATAGATCCATTGTTGATTTCATTGGTTAAGTGATCTACTAGTCTCACAGATTTTCAATGGGTTGACATTATGAGGAAGAGCCTATAATACCTGTTGTAGAAGAACTGATTCCAAATTTGCAAGCTGAGTTGTAAAACAGTCCAAAAATACCTAGGAAATCCAAATCCAGTCATAAAGGTAATTTGATGGGGACCATCAACCTTCCAAAGGACTGAGGTCTGATCCATGTACATATTAGAGCCATGTTGGCATTGATACCATATAGGCAAGAGTTACAAAAGGCAGTTTGTTAACAAGTAGAGCATGACAATGATGAAGTAGTTTGTTAACTTGAGTAGAGATTTGGAAACTAGGAATGCTTCAATATTCATAAAGAATGGAATTTATGGCAATACAAATTTCCCATATAAAAAGGAAAGGTGTAACTCTTAGACTTTTTAGTTTTGATCTGACAAACCAAATTTTGAGATGACCTTCAATAGAAGCTTCATTCTAGATAGCATGCTTCCCAAGGTTGTCTTCCATATCTTTCCACACATGTTTAATAAATGGGAATTTTATGAAAAGATGAGTAGTGCAAGTCTTGGCATCAGATCTACAAAGTAGACAAATATTTGGCCCAACTTTTTTTTTTTGTAGAAATTTCAAAGTAAGAATTGTATGATGTAAAGATAGCCACATTAGAAGTTTAGTTTTTTAGGGGCTTTGTTCTTCCACAATATAGAGAACCACATACCTGCTACTTGTATTTCATCCCCTTCAAAGGATATATATCCTTGTTTTGGATTGTAACTACCACCAACTTTGTTTTGAACCCAGACTAGTTCATCAACAAAATCACCAAGTCTGATGTACACTTTTTACATTTTTGATACAGAATTTTCCCAAGAGTGATCATAATCCACCAACAAACCTAAGTCTTTAGTTGATAGCCATCCTTATTTCCATATTGAAGTGGTAATAGGGTTCCCAAATTGATTCAACGTGAATTTACCAATAGCTTGAAAGCACTAAGTTAACTCTTCTGGAAAAAAAACAACATTATTACTGGCCATTGTAGCACCTACCCCTATCCTTACATGTGATCTATTTCCAATATTCTAGGCCATAAATCTCCCAATTAGAGGAAATGTCAGTGTCATATATTTTCAATGGTTTGACATTATGAGGAAGAGCCTCTTATACCTGTTGTAAAACTGATTCCGAATTTGCAAGTTGAGTTGTGAAATAGTCCAACAATAACTAGGAAGTTCAAATCCTGTCATAAAGGTAATTTGATGGGGACCATCAACCTTCCAAAGGAATGAGGTCTTATCCATGTACATATTAGATCCATGTTGGCATTGATACCATATAGGCAAGAGTTACACAAGGAAGTTTTAGGAAGTTTTTTCTAAGCTTTAGCTTTTCTTGTTTTTGTGCTCTTAGTTCACTTGGGACAAAAAGAAAGGGCAAGTGAGGAAAACACAGAAAAGAAAGAAGCAAGGATTCAATCATAGTAGGATGCAGACCTGGACCGAGACTAGAATTAGTCACTAATGCCAATGCACAAGGCAGAGTGTAATGATATGTAATTGTGCTTTGTACAGTCATTCTCTCATGGAATAATTTTTCTTCCCTGGATGTTTTCTCTGTTGTATAATGAATCTTTAATCTTGTTGCTAGTCTACTTTCATTCTTTCTAAATCCCCTACTATATTGTTGCTTTTGCAAGCATAAATCAGGACACATCTAAAGCAAGTTGTGCCTTGTTTCTAGGCATCTTCATTACAGTAATATGTATTGGTATGTGTTTCAAGGCATCCTTTAGCAGTTTTGATTTCTTTGAAATAATTTCGTTTACATAAAGTGGAGAATGTTCCTCACACAAAGACTCTTATTTTCATGTTGTTGGTACCAAGTCGATGAATGAAAATCCTGTTTAGTTTGATGTGGAATCTAGAACTCATTTAGATGTTTCTTCACATGAAAACTCTTCTACCCCTGCAAATGGGCCAAAGGTGGTGATTCCAGTCATTACTAAATTTGACATGGATCCTATAGCTATGACAATAGCTTCTCTTACATTTCACGTAGCTAAGAGACAAATAGGAAACACCATAAAAACAAAGACAATCTATAAGCCTTTGACTATCGGCTTTAAATTTATTCAAGTCTGCAACATACCTCTTTTATGAAGTCAATAGACAGAGTGTGATTGGTTGCTGCAATCCTTAGCTTGCTGTTCAAATTTTCAGTTATCTGTATAATTCTAGATTTATAATTCTTGCTCTTTTGAGAGGTTTTCAGTTTTAAGCTACTTAAGGTTTGTGAGAGTGCAGATCTATGTTCCACTTTGAAATTCAAACCAAAAGTCTGCATACCTTTGCAAAAGCATTTTAATAGTCCAATTCAGTACAAGCAATTTTCCGTGGATAGGGTTCAAGATAAAAAAGTAGAATTCGTTCCTTTGTAACAATGAACCAATAAAATTCATAGATAAATTCTGCAAAAGATGTACTTCATTAGCGAAGGAAACGATGAAGTTAATGACCATACCTGTTCAAAGGTTACAAATTTTCCCAAGATTAATCAAGGACTGTAAGCTAATTCAAGCCTATTTGTCATTTGACCAAATCTGGAACATTTCCACCAATCAGGCATTGAACCATAACAAAAATCTTAAAAAGACCTAAACGTGTTGTAACTTCAATATACTGCTTCCTAGCAGGCATCAGTCTTATTACCCCAAACACAGAGATTGTAACCCACATTTTGTAAATCACACAATATACAGTTGATGTTCACTACAGTATTTGAATGTGCCACTCTCAGTTTTCCATAAAGCCTAAAAAGCAGTAGTCAATAATCATTGCAGCCAGATTGTGGACCCTTGCCCCTAACATAAAGTAGAGTTATCCTACGAGGAGAGATTAAAAAAATGAAACTGTCATTATCATGATACCTATTGCCATGCGCCCATAAGCACCATTACAATTTAAATCTTTGAGAACCTATCCTGCAATAAATTTAAAAATCATTGGATTTACTCTTTAATTCCCTTATCAACAAATCACTGCCATACCATGATTCTTTAATTCCCTTATCAAAAAATCACTGCCGTACCATGATTCCTAAGATGTGACAAATCACTACCATTACCATGAAAACTACCATATTTGATTATTTCCCATCCTTGTATATCAGCTAGGGCACTCATAGCTCTACTTTTCATGGCATAAATGTAGCATAAATCCATCTTAAGTAGTGACCTATTCATCTAAGAGGGATCCAATCCAAATACTGATGGTGCGAAGTTGGTAGTGCAGTCTTTTTAGACCTCTCAGCTCAAAATATCGAAGGTTAGGATTTCTTATGCTTTTGTGAGGGGATCTACTTTTATGTGTGTGAGGGGGAGTTATTTTGTTCCAGGACAGGGGCAGAAACATAAGTTAAAATAATATTTTCATTAGGAACAACTGTTTCTGGGCTGGGCATATTCATTGGCAAATTCTTAACTGTAGCATCAGACTTCTTTGTAGCTGACAATTCAGTCACAGTAGTGATTTGTGAACCAAATATGTCTCCTTTGGCAGCCACTAAAACAGCTAAAGGAGTTGAACCATAAATTCTCTCAGTAGCAGATGATGTTGAACAAGAATATTTCATTTGCAGAGCCTCCAATGAAATGAGGCTAGTTTCTTCAGCCCGAGTGAAAGATTTGATAGATCCAATGTTCCACCAGACTGTTCCATAGTTGGAAAATTTTGACCTGAAGATGTATGCACAAGATCAAACCTCACAGAAGTAGCATTTAATGATGATACACCTGCCACTAAAACTGACGTGTTTGGCTGCTGATGTAAATTAATTGAGTGGCCATATGATCGTGCTAGTATTGCTGAGTTGGAATTTATTTTGTGAGGACTGTTGAAAGCCAAAACAAATATTCTACAGGAGCGAAAACAAATGTCCAAATGAATACAACACCCTATTATGGATATTCTGGAAACCACAACATACATAAAATCTAGTTGTAGATCACGTCTTTTATTTTTCATGTCTCTTTATTTCCAACTCAGGCTACAAGGTACTGAAAAAGATTATTTTAATTTAGGACATTATTGTTAAGTAATTTATATGAGTCAATTAGGTTCCTTTCAAGGGGTTCAATTGTGTTTCATTTAATTCTAGAGGTAGAAAGCTAAGATGATTGGTCGGCTCCAACAAGATACAATTTTATTCAAAATGCATAAAAAGCTATGAAACATGACATAGCCATATAGGCCTCCATGTCCGTGTCCAACGCGCTGAGCATGTGACATGACCTGACAAATGTCGGACATGAGTTTTAACATGTCCTAAAACGCATGACATGTTTTGGGCACGTGTCAGGATAGAAAATGAAAGATAAGGAGAATACCACTTTTAAGGCACTGGAAGGCACACCTCCAACAAGCAAGATAATGACCATACAATCAAAATCGGTCTTAAAAATAATGACCTGCTACCATTACTATTTCATTTGCAGAGCCTCCAATGAAATGAGGCTAGTTTCTTCAGCCCGAGTGAAAGGTTTGATAGATCCAATGTTCCACCAGACTGTGCCATAGTTGGCAAATTTTGACCTAAAGATGTATGCACAATATCAGACCTCACAGAAGTAGAATTTGAAGATGATACAACTACCACTAAAACTGAGGTGTTTGGCTGTTGATGTAAATTAATTGACTGGCCATATGATCCTGCTGGTATTGCTGAGTTGGAATTTAGTTTGTGAGGACTGTTGCAAGCCAAAACAAAGATTCTATAGGAGCCAAAACAAATGTCCAAATGAATACAACACCCTATTATGGATATTCTGGAAACCACAACATACATAAATCCTAGTTGCAGGTCAGTTCTTTTATTTTTCATGTCTCTTTCTTTCCAACTCAGGCTACAAGGTACTGAAAAAGATTATTTGAATTTAGGACATTATTGTTAAGTAATTTATATGAGTCAGTTAGGTTCCTTTCAAGGGGTTAAATTGTGTTTCATTTAATTCTAGAGGTAGAAAGCTAAGATGATTGGTCGGCTCCAGCAAGATAAAATTTTATTTGAAATGCATAAAAAGCTATGAAACATGACACAGCCATATAGGCCTCCGTGTCCTTGTCCAACAGGTCGGGCATGTGACATGACCTGACAAATGTTGGACATGAGTTTTAATGTGTCCTAAAACACATGACATGTTTTGGGCATGTGTCAGGATAGAAAATGAAAGATAAGGAGAATACCACTTCTAAGGCACTGGCAGGCACACCTCCAACAAGCAAGATAGTGACCATACAATCAAAATCGGTCTTAAAAATAATGACCTGCTACCATTACTATTTCATTTGCAGAGCCTCCAATGAAATGAGGCTAGCTTCTTCAGCCTAAGTGAAAGGTTTGATAGATCCAATGTTCCACAAGACTGTGCCATAGTTGGCAAATTTTGACTTGAAGATGTATGCACAAGATCAAACCTCACAGAAGTAGCATTTGATGATGATACAACTGCCACTAAAACTGGCGTGTTTTGCTGCTGATGTAAATTAATTGAGTGGCCATATGATCCTGCTGGTATTGCTGAGTTGGAATTTAGTTTGTGAGGACTGTTGAAAGCCACAGGCACACCGGATTGTGGAGGTTTATAAGTTGAATATATTCCTGACAAAGTATTAGTGTTAGAAGTTAGTTTAACAATCCTAGTATCTGTGTGGGAATCCAGCTTTGTGCCCTTTGGACCAAATTTCAACTCTTCATGAGTCTCAGGAAGCTAGCAGTTGCTGCAACACTAGAAAGGTAGTCCAATAGATGGGTAATGTACAGGTAAGGACACTTGAGCTCATGTACATTGAATTCATGATATTATCGCAGGTTCAAACACTGGCTTATCACGAAGGATTAAAAATTGTTTAACGAGTCCCCCTCACTAATAAAGTACCTGAAAAACAATTGATATTGGATATTAAATGCTACAAATAGGAGGACTATGAGAAAAAAGCTCCCAAAAGAGATTGCTAATTAAATTTTAAAAATTGCTATTCCTTTAAGGCATTGGATGACTCCATGAACAATGTTTTATGGGAAAACAGATGTTTCCAGATAAGAGGCAACAATTAGAATTCTGATCTCTGATGACTGTGGACATAAACTTCTACTATCTACTAGAATTCTGATCCATAGTGATCTAATACAAATGCCTCCAAAATATGGACCTAAAGAGTAAAATATATTGGGGAGAAAACAGATATCATACAAGAATACTTTAAATTTCTTGGTTGGAAATCTTGAAAAATGACCAGTAGGAACACTTGGTTGGGTAAATCCAGGAGAGCTATTGATATGATAAATTGTATCAATAGATGCTAACCAACATCCCATTGGCACACCTGCAATCACTAAAGAAGCATGCCAACTGTCACCAAAATTTTATCACAAAATAAGCATGTAATTTTAAATAAAAGGATAAGATGTGAGTTTGTCAAACAACTGGACTTCATCAATAGTTGTGTAATAACTAAAAGGTCGTTCCAACAGCTGGCTGATTAGATGTCAATTCAGCCTAGGCCAGGTGCTGGAGAGTAGGATTGTTATACTCAATTCAAGTTTCTCACAACATTTTACTAATCAGAAAGATTGGTATATTGATTTTGTTAAGGACAAATCCAACTCTAATTCTGTATTCAAGTGGTGGAGAAAATGCAGAGTTGAGAAGCTGGAAAGTTCAGATGAGAGGTAAGAGGTTGTTAATTATGACGATGTCCCTGGTTCACAGAAAAAATTATTTTCTGTTAGGTGGATAATGAAGCATAGCCCACAGTTCAATGTTTTCCTTCAGTAATAATCAAATTTTAATTGCTGACAATAAGTGCAAGAAGATGATTTATAAGTGCCAAAGATCAGGGTTTTATCAACTGGTGGATGGTAAAAAAAAATTGGCAGTTAGTAGATTCATTATGCTTTATCTGTTCATTTTCATGAAAGAGAGAAAGACACTAAGGAGGGTGAATAGGAGGCAATGAAGTAAAATGGTGCTTTCTCAAAGAAGAAAACACAAAACTTTGATATCTTGAAGCACCAAGATGTTGAAAATTTGATATTTTGGAATAAGCTGCAAATGGGTTAAACGGGTTGTTTTTATTTAGGGAGTATAGGGTGGTAACCAAGCTGAGTAACTAAGGATATAAGCCAATCCAAGTATCCAAGTGAGTAGCTATGGATCTAGAGCCTTACTAGTTAGCTATGGAAGTGGGGGAAAGGGTCCAAGGGCATTCCTACCCATTAGAGGGAAACTTTCTTTTTGTTCTGCAACCTCTCCCTCCTAACCTGTAACCCTAAAACGAGAAGGTTTCAAAATATGTACGTCCTCCCCCACAAAAAAAACATGGATTCTTTGGGTTTTATATAAGTTTTTACGTGGGTAATGAGCGCTCAGGATAACCCATTGAAATGAAAAGTTACACATATATATAGTCTGAGTTCGAGTTTAGCTCCTCGAGAAACCATAACCTGCAGTGCTGAGAAGGTGGCATATGTATTGGACAAAGTTGAAGATACTTACTTGGGGGTTACTGCTGAGTTGGCCAGGAAGCCTTTAGGAAATATTTCACAATTGTCTTGTGGGGATCATTTTCAACTATAAATTAGCAGTAGCAAGACATAAAATTTGAATATGGGCTGAATCTAAGGGTTGAAATACATTTTTGGGCATGTTTCAGTCTTAAAAGGTGATGAATAACAACATTAAACTAGCTTTGGTAAGTTCTAGTCCATTTTTTATGGTTAAAGCTCCAATTTTGGGCATGAGCAGGGATGGTAAGAGAACTCAATTCTCATTTACAAACTATTTGGAGGGGTTTTGAGTGCATTGTGTGCCCTAGAATAACAATATAAAAATTTGATATAGCTTTTTGCATTAGAAAAGGTGACAAAAGTATAAACAATAGTCATAAAATCCTTAAAAAATCCAGGTTTGATGTGTGTTAGGGATTCATGTGTATGAAACGAAAGCCCTATAGGGGGTGATTTACCTGTGTGACCATTCATGCCTTCTTTGGAGTGTTGTTCAACCTGAGTGGGGCACTCATGGCAACATTGGATAGGTTTGCATGGTAGATTGTGAAGCAATGGTTGTAGTAGAATTTGGATCCTTCAGTCAAGTTGAATCCTTGAATCATTACACAAGTGGAATCCAACAAAGTGTTTGCTCCATATATCTATGGAATTTAACTTAATAAAGGTGCACAATATGGAATTTTATGAGAAGTTTTGTATCTTGGGTCTCCTTTTGTTCAGTATACGTGACTTCAGGAAATAAAATTATAAAGATAACCAGCAGGCTTTCTAGTTCTTCTCATAGAGATGAATATTTCAATTTGGAAATGTCCTATATGCTTGGAGGGGAGGTTGGATGAAACTAGTAAATAATTTGTTGTTGTTGTTTCAAAAGGCTTAGCTTTATAAGTCAATATAATGAACAAAGAGTAATCCTTTACATCATTGAATTTCCTCTTACCACCACAATGAGGAAGGCAATCATATCCAACTGGGCTATAATAGTAGATGACACAATGTACTCTCCTAGAAAGGAATAAAATCTAACTCCAACTAGATTTTTATCATGGTGTAATGTATTTGATAACAATGTGGCTGTGTTAAATGGAAAACTACCTTATGAAAGCTAACATACATTAGTTTTACTGACCCTGCAATGTTTTAAGAACAAAAATTAACTCTAGCTAGATTTCCATCATTGTGCATTGTGATTGATGACAATGTGGTTGTGCTAGATGAAAAGCTACATTATAAAATCTAACACACATTAGATTTCACTCAACGTGCAATGATTTAAGGATGAAAGATAACTCCAGCTTGATTTCCATCACGGTGCAATGTGATCAATGATGATGTGTTGTGTTAGATGGAAACCTACGTTATGAAAGCTAACACACATTATATTTCACTCATTGTGCCATGTTGTTAGAAGGAAAGCTAACTCCAGCTAGATTTACATCATGGTGTAATGTATTTGATGACATTATGGCTGTGTTAGATAGAAAACTACCTTACAAAAGATAACACACATTAGTTATTACTCACCATGCAACATTTTAAGAACGAAAGCTAACTCTAGCTAGATTTCCAAAATGGTGCATTTTGATTAATGACAGTGTGGTTGTGTTATATAGAAAACTACATTATGAAATTTAACACACATTAGATTTCACTCACCGTGTAAAGATTTAATGTTGAAAACTAACTCTAGCTAGATTTCCATCATGGTGCAATGTGACAATGTAGTTGTGTTAGATGGAAAACTACCTTATGAAAGCTAATACACATTAGCTTTCACTTATCGTGCCATGTTGTTAAAATAAAGCTAACTCCAACTAGATTTTCATCATGGCATAATGAGCTAACACACATAAGCTTTCATTTATAATTCCATGTTGTTAGAAGGAAAGCTAACTCCAACTAGATTTTCATCATGGTGTAATGTATTTGATGACAATGTGGTTGTGTTAGATGAAAAACTACATTATGAAGGCTAATAGACATTAGCTTTACTCACCGTGTAATGTTTTAAGAATGAAAGCTAACTCTAGCTAGATTTCCATCATGGTGCACTGTGATTGATGATAATGTGGTTGTGCTAGATGACAAAACACACTATGAAAGCTTACACACATTAGATTTCACTCACCGTCCAATGATTTAAGGATGAAAGATAACTCCAGCTAGATTTCTAACATGATGCAATGTGATTGATGACAATGTGGTTGTGTTACATGAAAAACTACCTGATGATAGCTAACACACATTAGTTTTCACTCATTGTGCTCTGTTGTTAAAATGAAAGCTAACTCCAGCTAGATTTCTATCATGGTGTAATGAGCTAACACACATAAGCTTTCCCTTATAGTGCCATGTTGTTAGAAGGAAAGCCAACTCTAGCTAGATTTCCATCATGGTGTACTATATTTGATGACAATGTGGTTGTGTTAGATGGAAACTACCTTATAAAAGCTAACAGACATTAGGTTTACTCAGCGTGCAATGTTTTAAGAACAAAAGTTAACTCTAGCTAGATTTCCATCATGGTGCATTGTGATTGATGACAATGTGGTTGTGCTAGATGAAAAACTACACTATGAAAGATTACACATTAGATTTTCCTCACCATGCAACTATTTAATGATGAAATCTAACTCTAGCTAGATTTTATTACATAGAAAAATCCCTTACGAAAGCGAACACACATTAGGTTTCACTAATCGTGCCATGTTGTTAAAATAAAAGCTAACTCCAGCTAGATTTTCATCATGGTGTAATGAGATAACACACATAAGCTTTCCCTTATATTGCCATGTTGTTAGAAGGAAAGCTAACTCAAGCTAGATTTCCATCACGGTGTAATGTATTTGATAACAATGTGGCCCTGTTAGATGGAAAACTACCTTATGAAAGTAAGCATACGTTAGTTTTACTCATTGTGCAATGTTTTAAGAACGAAAACTAACTCAAGCTATATTTTCATCATGGTGCATTGTGATTGATGAAAATATGGTTGTGCCAGATGTAAAACTACATTATGAATACTAACATACATTAGATGTCACTTATTGTGCAATGATTTAAGGACGAAATCTAACTCTAGCTAGATTTCCATCACGGTACAATGTGATCGATGACGATGTGGTTGTGTTAGATGAAAAACTACCTTATGAAAGCTAACGCACATTAGATTTCACTCATTGTCCCATGTAGTTAGAAGAAAAGTTAAATCCAACTATATTTCCATCATGGTACATTGTGATTGATGACAATGTGGTTGTGCTAGATGGAAAAATACCCGATGAAGGCTTACACACAATAGATTTCACTCACCGTGCAATGATTTAAATATTAAAGCTAACTCCAGCTAGATTTCCATCACGGTGCAATGTGATTGATGATGATGTGGTTTTTTTGAAAATCTAACTCCAGCTAGATTTCCAAAACGATGCAATGTCCTTGATGACAATGTGGTTTTATTACATAGAAAAATCCCTTATGAAAGTGGACACACATTAGTTTTCACTAATCGTTCCATGTTGTTAAAATAAAAGCTAACTCCAGCTAGATTTTCATCATGGTGTAATGAGATAACACACATAAGCTTTCCCTTATAGTGCCATGTTGTTAGAAGGAAATCTAACTCAAACTAGATTTCCATCACGGTGTAATGTATTTAATAACAATGTGGCCGTGTTAGATGGAAAACTACCTTATGAAAGCTAGCATACATTATTTTTACTCATTGTGCAATGTTTTAAGAATGAAAGCTAACTCAAGCTAGATTTTCATCATGGTGCATTGTGATTGATGACAATATGGTTGTGCCAAATGTAAAACTACATTATGAATACTAACACACATTAGATATCACTTACTGTGCAATGATTTAAAGACAAAATATAACTCTAGCTAGATTTCCATCATGGTGCAATGTGATCGATGATGATGTGGTTGTGTTAGATGGAAAACTACCTTATAAAAGCTAACACACATTAGATTTCACTCATTGTCCCATGTAGTTAGAAGAAAAGTTAACTCCAGCTAGATTTCCATCATGGTACATTGTGATTGATGACAATGTGGTCGTGTTAGATGAAAAATACCCGATGAAGGCTTACACACATTACATTTCACTCACCGTGCAATGATTTAAATATTAAAGCTAACTCCAGCTAGATTCCATCACGGTGCAATGTGATTGATGACGATGTGGTTTTTTTGGAAATCTAAGTCCAGCTAGATTTCCAAAATGACGCAATGTCCTTGATGACAATGGGGTTTTATTACATAGAAAACTCCCTTATGAAAGTTGACACACATTAGTTTTCACTAATCGTGCCATGTTGTTAAAATAAAAGCTAACTCCAACTAGATTTTCATCATGGTGTAATGACCTAACACACATAAGCTTTCCCTTATAGTGCCATGTTGTTAGAAGGAAAGCTAACTCAAGCTAGATTTCCATCACGGTTTAATGTATTTGATAACAATGTGGCCGTGTTAGATGAAAAACTACCCTATGAAAGCTAGAATACATTAGTTTTACTCATTGTGCAATGTTTTAAGAACGAAAGCTAACTCAAGCTATATTTTCATCATGGTGCATTGTGATTGATGACAATATGGTTGTGCCAGATGTAAAACTACATTATGAATACTATCACACATTAGATGTCACTTACCGTGCAATGATTTAAGGATGAAATCTAACTATAGCTAGATTTCCATCACGATGAAATGTGATCGATGAGGATGTGGTTGTGTTAGATGGAAAACTACCTTATGAAAGCTAACGCACATTAGATTTCACTCATTGTCCCATGTAGTTAGAAGAAAATTTAACTCTAGCTAGATTTCCATCATGGTACATTGTGATTAATGAAAATGTGGTCATGCTAGATGGAAAAATAACCAATGAAGGCTTACACACATTAGATTTCACTCACAAAGCAATTATTTAAATAGTAAAGCTAACTCCAGCTAGATTTCCATCATGGTGTAATGTGATTGATGACGATGTGGGTTTTTTAGATGGAAAACTATCTTACAAAAGATAACTCACATTATCTTTCACTCATCATGCCATGTTAGTAGGAAACTAACTCTAGCTAGATTTCTATCATGGTGCAATGAGCTAACACACATAATATTTTACTCATCGTGCCATGTAGTTAAAAGGAAAGCTAACCCTAGCTAGATTTTTATAATGGTGAAATGAGCCAACACACATAAGCTTTTACTCATTTTGCCATCTTCTTAGATAGAAAACTACCTTACGAAGGTAACACACATTAACTTTCACTTATCGTGCCATGTAGTTAGATGGAAAACTAACACCAGCTAGATTTTCATCATGGTGTAATGAGTTAATACACATGGCTTTTACTCATCGTGCCATGTTGTTAGAAGGAAAATTGACTCTAGCTAGATTTGCATCATGGTGTAATGTATTTGATGAAAATGTGCCTGTTTTAGATGGAAAAATACTTAATAAAAACTAACACACATTAGCTTTCACTCACCATGCAATTTTTTAGGAATGAAACCTAACTCCAACTAGATTTTCATCATGGTGCAATGTGACTGATGACAATGTGGTTGTGTTATATGGAAAACTACCTTATGAAAGATTACACACATTAAATTTCACTTATCGTGCAATGGTTTAAGAACAAAAGCTAACTCCAACTAGATTTCCATCATGGTGCAATGTGATTGATGACAATGTGGTTTTGCTAGATGGAAAACTACCCTATGAAACCTAACACACATTGTGTATTGTTTGAAGAATGAAAACTAACTCCATATAGATATCCATCATGATGCAATGTGATTGATGACATCGTGGTTGTGTTAAATAGAAACTACCTTATGAAAAATAACACACATTTTATTTCACTCATCATGCCAAGTTGTTAGAGCGAAAGCTAACTCCAACTTGATTTTTTTCATGGTCATGGAGTTAGCTTTCGCTCTAACAACTTGGCATGATGAGTGAAATCAAATATCATGGAGTTATATTTCGCTCTAACAAATTGACATGTATGTTCAGATAGAATCTCTTATTTGATGACAATGTGGTTGTGCTAGATGGAAAACTACCATAAGAAAGCTAACACATATTAACTTTCATTCGCCATGCAATTTTCTTATAAGGTAAACTAACTCGAAATAAATTTCCATAATGGTGAAATGTATTTGATCATAATGTGGTTATGTTGGATGAAAAATTACCTTATGTATGCTAACACTATGATTAGCTATTATCATGAGCCATTTAATGATCATCATTATTAGCTATTATAATGACCTCCACAATTGTTTTTGTACATATACTTACAAATAGAATGATGCGTGCATTTATAATATTTTTGAATTCATGCTTTTTTCAATAATTTGAAATTGTGGTAATAGTTTTTTTTGTTTTTTTTCCCAGAAACAATGGAGTTTGATGCGAGTAAAATTGCAAAAGAAGCAACTTCAAAAGGTTAGAGTTCTTTATCTTCTTCATATCTATGAATTGAGATGTTATAAAATATGTTTTCATATTACTCTTTAATTGATGCTTTTAATTGTTTTCTAAACTACCGTAATTTTTTCTACAAATGTTTTCAGATGCTAAGAACCATGATGCAAATGAAATTTCAAAGAAATCATCAAGGAAAAGAAAGAATACAAATATGACACTACAAAAGTCTCCAGCAGTTGGTATGGCATTTTCAAATTTAGTTATTTACTAATAATTATACTATATTCTAGTATGCAATTTCACACTAGATGAACTTTGATTTATCATTATGTGGGTAGTAAACTTAAATAGCACATAAACTTCCTTGTTCTTCTGCATGTGAATTAAAATGATGTATTATATGGTAGATTATTAATGTTTGATATTTCATGTTTTCTTTAACCATTGCAAACAATTTTTTCTACTATTGTTTCCAGATACTATTGAATCTGATGCAAATGAAACTACAATTAAAGCATCTAAGAAAAAATGAAAATCAAGTGGTACACAATCAAAGCCTACTTAAGTTGGTATGGTAGTTTTATATCTTATTTATTCTAATTTAGTATTGTTAGACTATATGATATTTTCAAATTTTAATAGAATATTAAATGACGATATTTATAATTATAATTTCATTTTGATTTATGCTAATAATTTCTTATTCTCGTTTTCAGAATTGCTCAGTTCAAAAGCAAGTGAAATGCCACATCCATCAATCATGCAACGAGAAAGACTTCATTCAAGTCAAAATATTATGAATGCACCAATTTCTACTTCTACTTTTCAGATTATTAGAAAGTATAATACATCCAATGAATATGAGTTTGTGGGATATTGGTATGTTCAGATAGAATGTCCTCCAAATATGTTCCCTGATATGTGTCTGTTTGGGTCCATAGGTGAAAAAGATCCAATTATATTAGGGATAGTTGTTAATTGTTATTCTCATGGTGAGACTGACATTGTCTTTCAAGTGGAGGCTATCAATGGACAAGAAGTAAAATTAGTCTCTTGTCCAGTGGAGTACACAAAATTTAGACCAGATTTAATTGAAGCTTCAAGTAAAGATCCGCCAAACACACATGAAAGAGTCAATGTTTAAGTTGAATAGTTATGAAAGCTTCAATAAATAGGGGTTAAAGAGTTGCATACATCTTTTAGAATGTATCACAAAAGTTCTAAAATATCGCAATGTCAAAAAGATGAAAACATCATCTGTGCTTCTTTATTTTCATCAAAGAGGTAAATTACCTCATAAAATACCAGAAGATAGACTTGATGCTCATATTCATGCTTTAAGGAGAATATATTTAAAAGATTTAGAAGAAAACATTGCATCAAGTGGTTTCACACCTACTACAGAATTTAAAAAAACTAAGAAAATGGAAACTGAGACAATGAAACTTGCAGATAATTGTGATGAAATTCATGAATCCTTCAAGGAATGTTATTTATTTTCAAGCTCCTTCAACATAAAGGTGGATGTTCAAATATGCATAGAAGCACCAAACGTGTTTAAATTGAGATCACGAGATGATGCAAATGTTCAGGTGTTGGTGAAATCTTTTTTAGAAAAATTTCAAACATCATTGCCCGATGCTCTCTTGATTCCATTTGATAAAAATGAACCTGATCCACTAGTAAACCATGTGAAAATTGTAAATGAGACAGATATAAATGCTATAAATGTCAAATTTTGGATAGTTGATGGCCAACATACCATTCAAGCCGCCAAATAAATTATAACAAATCCCAAGTATAGTGTATCTGCGGAGGCAAAAAAAGAGTATAAAGAACATTCTGCTCAATTCTTGGATCCATGAATTGATCCCAGTGTTGTGATTCGCATTTGTTAATTAAATTTTGCAAATAATGTCTTCTTCAAAACTCCTTTCATTGATTGTGTGCGCTCTGCATGATAGTTCTTAATTTATAATGACAAATTAAAGAAAAGGAGGATTGTAAATTCTAAGACATCGAATGACAAGGTATGTAATTTTAATTATTTTTGCACCTAAACTATTTTAATAATGGATTTTTATTATTATATATTGACTTATTTAATTTCAAAATATTATTCATATTTTCATATATACATTGAATTCTTATTATTTTATGTTATTTTTAATAGGTTGACGATGAAATGTTGTGCTCCTTCTTTGATTGTCCACTTTCAAATTTTGCTGATAAAAAAATTCTTTTATATATTGATCAACCTGTTTGGGATAAATGGGACACTGTTTTTAATTGTTACCAATTAGGTACATTGGACTGTTCTCCGAGCCAACCTGGTTCTCAAAAGTATAAGATAAATCATCTAAATACTTTGAAAGCTACTTATTTTCTCCCCTTTCAGGGATTAACCATTGAAGAAATTGGCTCTGTAGCAGATAAGATATTGGATGGAACCGTTTGGTTTTCTATTCCATCAAACCATCCAACTGATGCCATAAAGTTAAAATATTATTGTTCTAAATTGAAAACAAAAAGAACAATCTTGGATGCAATGGTTCAATACTGTCAAAGTCACGATAACAAATTGAATGATAAGGCTTTAACCACATCCAACATTCTTGAGCATTATGAAATAAATGATATCATATTTGCCAATTTCTGTACAACTGTTGAAGGGTCTACTTATGTAAAAAGATCGCGGAAAACAAAAATAGAATCCTTTTCTCAGCAAGCATGTGAAGTACTCAACAAATTAATAAGTGGATCAAGAAATGTTCAACAAGATGACAAATTTGAATTTGGGTGCCAGTTTGGGGGCCCTAGTCTTCTCTCAACATTTTTGCACTCTTTCCCTTCTCTGGTTGAGCCAGTACTATATACCGACCTTGTTGTTCTATATGCACTTTCTTTGAAAGAAGAATCATTCCACATGGCTTATTATATTGAATTGTTTCGATTTTTTATCGACAAAAATGGGTTGACAGAATTTACTATAGTTATGTTAGAAGACCTTTTGTCATTTAAAGATGTCCACCAAGCTTTGGAAATTGCCATAAAGAACTCCAAGTTCAAGTATAACATCACTAATGGCATCTATAGGTACAAACAAAATTTGTTTAGTTATGATATAGTTTTAACTATACATTTCTATACCATAGAATTAAAAAAGGTTGAGGCTCCAGAACACTCTCACACTTTTAAAAACATATTTGATCAAAGTGAGAGAGATGTTGAATTCTGGGTGGATTTATTGGAAAAACACCAACAAAAGATGGAAGTGAATGTAATTTTTTCTCTTTATGTGGGGACAAATTTAATCAAAGCTTGTCTTAAATATAAAAGAAGAATTGCATGCATTGTACAAAAAGAGTCACAAAGGACAACCAT
>LPNX011037919.1:54279-85469 GCA_001517045.1 Pseudotsuga menziesii | reverse complement strand
GGGGTAATCAAATCTAACATGACATACATGGTATAGATTCACAATTTAAGATAGACTCTTAATGTAATGATTCTGCCATCTTTAGCCTGCACGTAAAGAAAAAGTTAAGACATGTACATATGACGACCATAGCAAGCATTGATAAACATCGCAAAGTTTAGTAAACAATAAAAACTATAAATTATAACTTCTGGAGAGGAAGCAACTGTCATCAATGCTGATAGGACTGAATTTCATTTCCATGGCATTTTTAAAAGAATAACGATTTATTGGTTTACCTCATAAAGCATTGGAAATTGCATAGCATTTATATTCTTTTACTGAGCTAGTATTTTTGCAATGAACATATATCTGTATGCGTAATGATTATTGGCAAGCAGCACCAAATCTTTCTTACCTGTAAATCTGTAAGAGCAGGTAAACTTTTTGTGTTAGCTCAAAAGCTAAGTAAGCCCAGAATGTCATGATAGTTCCACCTTGTGGTCGCAAAGAAAAACAAGTCATTAAACTAAAAAATAATTAATCTATAAAATAAACATAATCAAGTAGATAATTCAGATTTTGAAACAATTAGTTGACTGCATTAATGAAGTTTATCTGTATTTTTCAAAGTTTTAAATTTTTCAGAAATTTGGGACTCTGACAGTCTTCTTATGAAATTTAGTAGAGTGTAAGCACTCTTGCACCAAACCCACTGCATCTGTAATTTGCTTATCCTGTAAGAATGTAAACTATTCATCTGAGATAAACTTTCCCAGGATAGGCCTTAGTATTTCCACTATAACCTTTGTGATGAGTTCGTAAAGGATATTACACAACATTATAGGCTGATAGTCACTGAAGGAATCTGGATTATCCTTTTTGGGTATGAGTGTAAGATAGGTCGAGTTTTTCTAGCCACTAATATTTATATTAGACCTTGATTCTTCCCCTGCATCTGTTAATTTATGACCTAGAAGATCGAATAAGTGGCCAAAAAACTACATAGTCCAGCCATCGTTGATGTAATCGTAACTTATGAATGTATTCATCCGTATTTATTATGTATTGTAACCCAATGTTTATTCCGAGATGTATTGTAATGTATTTGAGTCATGTCATACCCCAATGTTTATTCCGGGAAGTTTCTATAATGAGAAAGTCATGTCAGGTCATTGTGGGTAACCCCCCTATTGGTCAAGGGTTAAAGTCCCCACAATTGTGGGGCCCTTGGGTTATTAGACTATCCTAGTAAAGTTGACCCTAGGTGAGTCATTTTAAGTCAAGGAAATAGTCTGCAATCATTGTGTTACCCTCCTATTGGTTAGAGGAGGCAAAGTCCCCATAAGTGGTGGGGCACTAGGGTTATTAGACACTCCTAGAGATGTCGGCTCTAGTAAGTAATTGTTAGGTGAGGTGGACATGTTGGAGTGGGTTGCAAGTGAATAAGAGAATATAAATAGAGAGTGAGAGCCTCTCTATTTATCATACTCATACACACACACTCACTCATTGGGGTGCATGAGTGAGAGAGGAGAAGCTCTCTTAGTGTGAGAGAGAGAGTCTACTGCTATTGGGAGATCATCTTACTATTTTCCAGTTTTACCTTTGGTGCTGATTCTATCTCTGATGAAGTTGCGGGGTTTTCTCTTTTATGGTATCCCCGAGGAAAATTATTTGTGTCTCTTGTCTCTTATGTTGTGCTTATGTTTTATTGTTGTGCTTGTTATTCTCTCAGTTAAAAGATCCTAAGATCATAATGCTAGATTGAATGATAAAAATCTAACATGGTATCAGAGATAACCTAAGAAGAAGACATTGTGCAGCTACAAAATCTGGGGATTCTTAATTTTTGGGTTTCTCTCCACAATCCATCAGCAAAAGTATGCTAGGCTGACTCTCCATTGAAGTGTGCATCTTTCTGTCGAAGCGGAATTCGATTTCGAGCATTTTCAGTTTTCGATGCGGATATTAGGGATTTCTACAGAAGAGGAATTTTTGAGTGAGCCCAGAATAGGATTTTTCTCCTCATAAAAATTGAATTTTAGAGACCTGGATCAAGAAATTTGGTTGGGTAAAACTCCGGGAAAGTCAAACCCTAGTTTGACCCCGAGCTTGAAAAATCCTAAATACTAAAACTGCTAAGATTTGATACATTCGCTATATCCTGATATTGGAGAAGTTTCAAGAGCTTAAAATTGTATATGCTGAATAAAAAATATTGATGAACACTGTATCCAAAAATCAGCCTCATATTCACTATATTATTGGAGATATGATCTCTCCAAGTTAGGGTTCCATCCTCTTCCAGAATTCATCCATAAACAAGGCAACTAGGGAGAATTGAAATATCTTGGGTTAAAAAGGTCCAAATGGAATTATTAAGGATGGCCCGAAAAGGAAATGGACTGTACTTTTCATGGTCTGAATTTTAGACTCAAAAGATGAACCAGTAACACGTGGCAATCTGTACAACTCCACTGTTATAAACAGTCTTGTAAAAGGTCACCTTGGGAAAAGGATCATAAATCCCGATTGGGGAAACCAATTCTGATGAAACCTATGTTGTTGGATCATAGACGTACGAGGTTACCTCAGTGAAAAATTTCAGACACAGAGGAGCAGTAATTTCATAGATATCACAGAAAAAGCAACAGGAATTTCTGCAGAAGAAATTGGAAAACTAGGGCTTCCTATTCCGGGAACTTCCCTCCACTGCTTTCAGAAAAGGAGATCATTGGACAGCTCCATTTGAGGAGATATATTTTTCTATCCAATCAGAACTAAAATATTCCAAGTGTTGAAAATTAGGGTTTTTGTGACAAAACCTAGATCAGCCAGCTCCGGAACTAGGACGGACACCTCAAAATGGTAAGATCTAATCTTTCGCTATTTTCATTTAAGGTTCTCATTTCAAAGTGATATATCACATCAGATTGATGACAAGATTGGGGAAGTTGACAACTTCCATGCCTGGAAGTATATGATCTCTCTAAAGAAAATGGATTGGACACCTACATGAATATAGAGGTTCCAATTCCAGAGGCAGATGAGGCTAGAAGCCTTACACAAGAAGAAATTGGTCAAGGCCAAGAAGATCATTGTTGATTCAATCACGGATCACCTTGTACCACATGTGTCTTCCCTAAAGACACCAAAGATGTTTGAATCCTTGACCAATATATTTGAAGGGAAGAACATACATCAGAAGATGACCTTAAGAAACTAGTTGAAGAATGTGAAGATCCAGAATGCAGAGACCATGCAGTCATAAGGGTCTCTCAAATCAAATAACAACTTGAAGCGGTAAAAGAAGAAGTGAAGAATGTAGAAGTGGTGATGGCCACCTTGAATGGCCTCCCAGGATCATGGGATTCATTCATTCAAGGAATGTGTGCCACAAGGAAGTGATTACTTTCAGTAGACTTTCGGAAGAAGAAGAAGCTCGACTCATAAGAAAAGAATAGAAAATGGGAGCAATTGAAGATCATGCTCTCACCATCCAAAGAAGATCCCTCAAGCGATGAGGAATATTAAGAACTCAACTCTTGAAACACCTCTTATCCACCTTAGCATTTGGATAAGAAACGATGCTATAATGAATGAAGAAGATGATGAAGCTGAAGGCTCAAGAAGGAGTCTACCCACGAAACAAATGAAGATAAGTATTCAATTGTCATTTCATGATATTATTTTGTTATGCATTTGTTTATATTCAGTTGATGTATTATGCATAATAGGATGTTTTCATTAATGACAGTATACTACTAATATGCATGTGATGGGTAAGTAGCTCATGGTGCTATACAACTCTCCATTGCTAATTATCTAGAATGAAACCTCTTTGTTGAGATATTGGATTAGTACACAATCTCAATGTTGTCCTGGTAGAGATGGAAGGCATCTAGAAAGTTTCAGTGAGATATGGATGAATGTTGTATTGGCTAAAGTAGTTGCATGATCACATATTCATGCATAAGAATTTTCCAGTGTAAATATTCCTTATGAAATGTTTCTAACCATACAAATGCATTTGACTTGTAGGAAAGACCGCATACATACTTGCCTGCAAGAAAAGAAGGATAAGACTTGTTCCGAAGAACAAGTGACGAGATTTCAAAATGAAGAATAATATGACGAATACAACGACATCATTGATGCAAGACCTTCCAGCCATGAAGAAGTAACCAAGAAGAAATGGAAGACCAGTTCAAGAAGAATGATGTCTAGGATGCAATATCAATACGTGAAGGGAATTTCGTAGCTCCATCAGGCAGTAGATGGAAACATCGCGGGATACAAAGAAAGATTCGTAGCACGAGGCTTCTCATGAAAAGAAGGCATAGACTACGAAGAGACATTTGCAGCTAGTAAGAATTGAAACACATATATGATGAGCTTGATGAAGATCTTAACCTTTACTACAAGGTTGAAGATACAAGTTTATACACTAGATGGTCACATAGAATATTAGTAGCATAGGAAGCTACTTGTCACTCTGGTATAGAATGTTCATTGCATAGAGTACGGAATATAGAGGGAGTATGATGCTCTGCTATAGAGGGAGTGACTACAGAAGATCCTTTGTTTCGACAAGGTACGACATGATGGATAGATCACTGATGACTCTAGGCTTTACTGAGAGTAAAGTGGATTCCAACCTTTGCCTCAAGGTTGAAGGTGGAAGACTAGTGATGCTCCTGTTATGTGTTGACGCACTATTTTCTAGGCATGGAGGTGTGGACAAGGGAAGTATGTAGTGGATATCCTGAATAGGTTCAGGATGATGGACTACATGACCACACCTATGGCTTCGAACCTGAAGCTATTAAGTGATGTTTCATCAGAGACGATTGATGCTACGATGTATCGTCAGATGATTGGGTCCTTGATGTATCTGACGAACACGAGACCAGATATTTGCTTTGCTGTGAACGCCTTGAGCCAGTTCTTGACAGATACGATACATGTTCACTTGACTACTGCAGAGCATATCCTAAGGTACCTAAAGGGTACAGTTGATTATGGTCTCAATTAAGATGCCAATCAAAAGATTAACCTAGAGGGTTATGTTGATTCATATTGGGCAAGCAGTGCCATTGATAGGAAGAGCACTTTAGGGTGTTGCTTCAGTATGGGATCAAGTGTGATCTCTTGGTTTAGCAGGAAGCAATCCTGTGTGGCACTGAGTACAGTTGAAGCAGAGTATGTTGCAGGTTGTTCAGCTGGTTGTGAGGTACTATGGATGCAGAAGCTACTGTTTGATTTGATCTTCAGTTGGATGCTACTTGTATACATTGTGAAAACCAGAGTTGTGTAAAGGTGTCAGAGAATCCAGTGTTCCATGACAAGTTGAAGCATATCAAGATCAAGTACCACTATATCATGGATATGGTGTAGAGGGGAGTAGTGAAGCTCTAGTATGTTACGACGAAGGAACAGATAGCTGATGTATTAACAAAGCCATTGGCTAGGGTGAAGTTCAAGTAATTCAGGGATATGATTGGTGTTCTCCAGATAGAGGTTTCCTCCAAGGGAAAGTGATGAGTCCATAGCCAGTTTGACATTGTGAGAGGATTCGTTCCTTCTATGGTCATATATAAGGGCTAAGCCATTCTGTCATGGTGAGGGGATTGGTTCCTTCCATGTCAGATATGAAAGCTAAGCCATTCTGATATGACTATAGGATTGGTTCCTACATGATTAGATATAAGGGCTATTTCCATTCTTTGAATGGAGCTGCCTGGTGAGGTACCAGGAAAACTCAGTCTAGGACTGAGGGTCGTTCTGATATGTCCATGAGATGTTCTCTCACATGATCAGATATGAGTGCATGTCCATTTTGATGTGATAGAGGGCTGTGTTCCCACTTGATCATATGTAAGGGTTGACCCATTCTGTCATGGCTAAAGGATTAGGTTCCTCCCATGTCAGATGTGAGAGTTGTCCATTCTGACTTGGTGTCAGATATAAGGGCTACCGCCATTCTTTGAATGGAGTTACCTGGTGAGGTCCCAGGAATCCTCAGTCTAGGACTGAGAGCCATTCTGATGTGACTGAGGGATGTGTTCCCACATGATCAGATGTAGGTGCAGTGTCCTTTCCACAGATGATAGTAGTTTGGGTTCCTATCATGCTGGTGGTTGTAAGTGCTGAGCCTTTTCACAGATGATAGTAGTTTGAGTTCCTATCATGCTAGTGATTGTAAGTGCTATTCCTTTTCACATATGATAGTAGTTTGAGTTCCTATCATGCTGGTGATTGTAAGTGCTATGCATTTTCATAGATGGTAGTAGTTTGAGTTCCTACCATGCTGGTGATTGTAAGTGTTGTTCCTTTCCACAGATGGTATTAGTTTGAGTTCCTACCATGCAGGTGGATGTGGGTGCTATGCCTTTCCACAGATGATAGTAGTTTGGCTTCCTATCATGCTGTTGGTTGTAAGTGCTAAGGATTTTCATAGATGATAGTATTTTGGGTTCCTATCATGGTGGTGAATGTGAGTGTTGGGCCTTTCTGATATGATTATAGGATTGGTTCCTACATGATCAGATGTGAGTGTTGGGTGTGCCTTTTTGATGAGTAGGTCAGATGTAAGTGTTGGGTGGGAAATTCTGACTTAGTTTTGGATATAAGCGCTGAACAAGACCTACATGGAGGCTAGTCCTACAACCAACATGAAAAAGGGTTGGCTCTGTAGAACTTCCTGTGACAAATAGAATCATGAGATAGCACCCGTGATGTTCCAGATTCAGTGATGATTTCCAGTGACGATCCAGATCCAGTGATGATCCAGATACAGTGATGATGATCCAGCAGTGATGATCTAGATCATGTGATGATCCAAATCTAGAGATGATGCTCCAGAGATGATCCAGCTCGAGTGATGATCCAGATCCAGTGATGATGATAGATCAAGTGATGATCTAGATCCAGTGATGATGATCTAGATTTAGTGATGTTCTAGATCCAAATGAACATGACTTGAAGATGAAGATGACAAGAACTCAATGATGATTAAGATGATACAGAGACAAAGACTTGTGCTGATAAATTATGTCAAGAGAATACCTTCCTAGTTAAGAGGGAGTGTTGATGTAATTGTAACTTTGAAATGTATTCATCTGTAATTCTTATGTATTGTAACCCGATGTTTATTCTGGGATTTATTGTAATGTATTTGAGTCATGTCATACCCCGATGTTTATTCTGAGAAGTTTCTATAATGAGAAAGTCATGTCAGGTCATTCTAGGTAACCCTCCTATTGGTCAAGGGTTAAAGTCCCCACAATTGTGGGGCCCTTGGGTTATTAGACTATCCTAGTAAAGTTGACCCTAGGTGAGTCATTGTAAGTCAGGGAAATAGTCTCCACCATTAAGTTACCCTCCTATTGGTCAGAGGAGGCAAAGTCCCCATAAGTGGTGGGGCACTAGGGTTATTAGACACTCCTAGAGATGTCGGCTCTAGTAAGTAATTGTTAGGTGAGGCAGACATGTTGGAGTGGGTTCCAAGTGAATGGAAGAATATAAATAGAGAGTGAGAGCCTCTCTATTTATCATACTCACACACACACACTCACTCATTGGGGTGCATGAGTGAGAGAGGAGAAGCTCTCTTAGTGTGAGAGAGAGAGTCTGCTGCTATCGGGAGATCATCTTACTATTTTCCGGTTTTACCTTTGGTGTTGATTCTATCTCTAAGGAAGTTACGAGGTTTACTCCTTTATGGTTTCCCTGAGGAAAATTCTTTGTGTCTCTTGTCTCTTGTGTTGTGCTTGTTATTCTCTCAGTTAAAAGATCCTAAGATCATAATGCTAGCTTGAATGATAAAAATATAACAATATGGGCCTATACTTTTGTCCTTCTTGAATAGGTTCAAGGTTTCTTTTATTTCAAGCAAGTTTGTTGTCTTGTACACTGCTCGACAATCCTCCTCGTCAAAGAAGTGGGGGAAGTGTCCAATAGTGTTCAGTCGATCCATTAGTTTGATCATATTTTGCTAGGAGAACAGGGATTTGAAGTGCTCAATAGTCGCCTGCTTAATGGAATGTGGATCTAAACATATCACTCCCTCATCTAATCTTAATTCCCAGACCGAGTTGGTCGGTATTCTTTGATTTGCACAGCTCTGGAAGAATTTCGTGTTGTTATCGCAAAACTTAATCCATATTGCCCTAATTTTCTGATGGATGGTCTCTTCCTTCTATTTGATAATAGTATTTTGTTTAGGTTCCAATACCTATAGCCTCTCTTTCCTATTGAAAGAGAAAAATAAATCATCCACAATAGAAGTCAGGGATTGTATTTCGGTACTGATTTCTTTCAGCTCCTTTCTTGCTTCAGCAATTTTTGTTCCTCTCCTACTTTTGGAATTTAGTTTTTAGCTTGTACAACCTGTTTAGCATCCCCCCCATAACAAAAGAATAGTGAACTTAAGAAATATTAGCCCATTTATCCTTGACAAATGCACAAAAATTATGATCTTCCAGCCAAATTGGATTGAATTTAAAAGGATAAACAGCCATTCTTTTATCAAAATATATTTTCAAGACAACAACTCTATTATCATAAAACCCAAGAGAATGAGTCCATGTTCTACATTTTCCAAAATATTCACAGAGATCTTTAGCCATCAGATATCTATCTAATCTTTTGGCTAAACCTAAGGCCCCACATCTTCCATTTGACCATGTAGGACTCAAGACATTTGGAACAATATCCACTAAATTTCTCTCCTCCATCCTTGATCTAAAGAAATCCACAATAGGATCTTCAGTTCTTTCCGCATTCCACACTTCATACAACGATAAGGTAAGGTTAAAGTTCCTAGCTACAATGAGGGAGCGATCATCTAGTAAACTTGATTGAAAAATGATTTCCTAGAACTCCAATATTCTGCTGTAACGAGCATAAATATTGAGAATCATTATTTACTTCGCATAGCCAAAAAGATGACCTTCCACCATGATGCCACTCAGAGTGATATAAGAGCTCAGATTTTCCACCGGAGGGTTCTGAGCGACCAAAGTGCCTCCGGATAAACCATTTGAATCCCCGACTGAAACAAACCAATAAGGTTTAAATTTAAAAAAATAATCACAGGAAGAATCCCCATCAGTCATAGTCTCTTGAAGAAGTAAGATACCAGGCTTCAAACTACCTAAAAAATGCTTCAAGGTAGCTCTTTTGGATTCATTTCCTAACCCCTGAACATTAAGAGAGACAAGGATCATTTATTAACAGTATAAGGGGTTGTTGCTTCTCTAAGATCCCAATCAAAAGATACAGTCAGATAATCGGCATCCCTAGGAAGCCCTTTATTCAACAGTGTAGAGCTATTTGGGTTGAGACAAAAGGGGACAACTCTTTCTCCATCTTCCACTGGTGAAACATAAGGCCTCTCTTTTCCCCTCCCTTTTGGCTTACACACAGAGACATAAGTCCTTGTTATGGATATGATGTCAATAGTATTAGGATCATCAGGAAAAGTTGAATAGACTTTCAAAGGTACAAACATCGAAGAAGAACCCAACAAGGAGGGAGAGGTCAAGTTAGCAAGCGGGAAGAAGAAATGTGGAATGGGGAAGAGCTAGAGATAGCCCTAGGAAAAGGGGGAAAATATTCACTATAGAATAAAAGGACTTCAACCAGGGGGAGACCATTGGAAGAGGGAGAAGCTGCATTAGCACCTGTACTCACTACCCCACAACCCTTATGACATGCATCTGCCACAACCGGGGAATCAACCCCTCCAATAGGAGAGGCCATCCTAGAATCAACCAGATTATGATAACCCTCCACTGACAAGAGACTGAAGAGCTCATCAATTGATAAAAATTTGAGTAAGACCATAACTGAGCTATAGAACTTACTAACGAAGGATTTATCTGACTCATGGACTAGTGGTAGGGGGGAATCTGCTCTTCAGTTGTTTCGGTTCTAGACACACCACCTCTAAAACCTATGTCCTCCTAACCCCTTCAACCAGTGCATAAAGACTTTGAGTGACTTGTCCTTCTACAGTGGTGACACCTAAAAGGAGCCCTCTAGTAATTTAGTGTTTGAATAAAGGAGACACCATCCCACACCATCAGATGGCTCTCGTCCATATGAATGAAATTTCCAATAGATTTTTCCATATCCCAGAAGCCCTTTATAGAAAAAAGTTGGAAATCCAGGGAAGACCACCCAAAAATGTCATTTCTCTAGATTTGTTGAATGAGGGTCAAAATGGACATTCCATCAAGATAATACTAGGGACCCTTTCCCAAAAACCCAATATCTCTCTTCAATCTCCTGTCAGTCATCTTCTGAGAGAAAATGGAAAATGCACCAACCATTGAATAACGCCAAAAACCTCGGCAAATTCTGAATAAAAGGCTTCCATTTGTCCTGGATCTACTCCAGTAGTTCAGATCTGGAAATATTTGCATACTCCATTTTACCCATTGAAGAACACATGGAGAGAGACGAGACTAAATCCATGGTCACATCTCTGCCAAGAACACACAATGATCTTCCTTTATGCACCTTCTCAAATCTAAGCAGACAAGGAGGCCCAGGAATCTTAGATGCAACACAATTTTCCAGGAAGCCCTTTGTGTGAGAACCGAGAGGTTGTGCATGTGAAACCACAGCCTTCCCAAGTTTAGATATCAACGTTGCATCATTGTACAACGTGTCATTAGGGATTGAGTGTATCTGACCTGACATCATAGTAGAAGAATCAAGTAGGGGTGTGACTCCAGGACCTGTTGACTGGAAGGAAGGACTCCGATCAAGGCCCATCAGAAAATTACCAAACAGTCATATGGGAGACTGTGGAGGGAAGAAAACCACTATGGAATTTTGAATGATAGACCACCAGTATATTCCCACTTTGGTAACCTAGTTGCTACTAACCTGAGTGCAACTCAGGTGAACTTTGGGACCATATCATATTCTATCCCAAACCACACAGTTACCCAAGGCCTCAAAATCCCAACGTCAAGCTTCACATGTTCAATGGCGAGGATCTAGAGGCATGCATATTGATCGTGGTTCAGTCCATGGATCACTATTTAGCCATTTTCGTTGGTTCCTTCTCATGCATGGCCATTCTCGTTGGTTCCTTCTCATGAGACTTATTCAATAGAGAGTTTTTGGAACATGCTCAACACATCTGGAGCAAAAAAATGAAACTCTAAAGAATCCTCTACTAGCTCATAAATGTCACAAGCGCTAATGTTCACATATGCGAACTCACAAATAATTAATAAAATGTTATATAGTTACATTAATATCATAGAATATTGTATATACATTGTCATCTAAGTATATAGAGCACAGATTAGATGTTGGGAAACATTATGGTACAAAATATTGCTTTACACCTTGTGTATATTCAAATTTTGACATATGTTTCCATAACACAATATGCCAGTTTATGAGCACTTCATTGTTCAGATGGCTTAACAGGAATGATTAAGCACTACATTGGTAAGTTGGAAAGTTGTCCCGGAGGGAATGGTTGGGCATTTCATTGTAGGTTGGCATGATGGGAATGGTTGACCAAAAGGAGGTTGGAGATTATGAGAGATATATAGTTTGTCTGGATTTTTTTTTTCAAATTTAGGGTTTTCCCAACTTTGTCTTTATACCTCAGGTCGTGTGGACATATTGGATGTTTGGAAACATCATGATGCAAAATATTGTTTTACACCTTGTTTATATTTAAATTTAGACATATTTTTCTATAGCGGGATATGCTAGCAAATGAGCAATTCATTGTTCGGATGGCTTGATGGAAATGGTTGAGCACTACATTGTAAAGTTGGCATTTTGGGAATCGTTGAGAACTTCATTATTAGGTTGGAATGATGGGAATGGTTGATTACAAGGGAGGATGGATATTGTGACAGATCTATAGTTTGTTTGAATTTTTTTCCTTCAAACTTGGGGGTTCCCAACTTTGTCGGTTGCACCTAAGGTCGTGTGGCACTGCCTTACCTCCATTGTAAGGGATTTGATAGCTTGCATCTACTACAATAGAAACATTGATGTCAACTAATTCTTATTCAACCAAGTCATTCAACAGAAGGCACACATCCAATCAAGCACTTTAAAACATTTAGCCATCAATACTTTACACTTAGTATATATTTCAATACTTAAATAACACTTAGCCAATATGTCAATAGTTAACCAATACAAGAACTTTGCATGAAATATAACAACATTCATACAAATAAAACAACCATAATACACATGCATATGTGTAGGTGGTACCAAAGGTGGATGCCTTAAACTTAATTAGATGAAGAATATTTACATAAAATAACAAGGGAGTTTGATCTTATGCATGTAACTATGTTTACACAAGTACAATGAATCTAAGGTAATACTACCTTCAACCTATTCTCAATAGACTTGCACAATCCAAATCCTAAAGAATCTATAGGCATTCTTCTTACATGTCCTATTGTGTTATTCTCTTTCACTCATAAATGCAAATTCATCTTACTGTTCCGAACTAATTACCTAGCACAATCACATAGCTCTTTTCTATTGTGCAAATGAATGCTTCTTTATTTCTTAATGTTGTAGAACATTTGACACATCCACTATTTTTTATATAAGACTTGACTCAATTCCCTTCAAGTCCAATGGACCCTAGTGCCACATAGCCAACTCCATTGCACCCACATGAATTTTCCATGGACATCCATCTCCAATGGTGTTGTGCTCGTTAATCAAGTTCATTGCATCATCGAAGGGGTGTTCCCAACGTCCAAGTGCACCAAATAATTCATCTAGTGTTATTCATCCAAGTATGGTTGGAAAGGTGTGCCCAAGTGCGTCGAAGAAGTGTGCTCGACAAGGTGCACCAACAAGTGTGCTAACTCAACCTCCATCCATCTGAGGTGAGTCCAAGTGCTTTCAATCAACGTTTGCCCAACTTAAACAAACTAGATGACATGCGCCCAACAAAGTGCAACCATTCAAGAGTGCCCAAGTTATATATAAGTTAGACAATTCTTCTCGCACTTTGTTTTTCATGCATAGTGAATGTTTGCGGATGAGGTTATCCATGATGAAATCCTCTATGTTTCTAAGTTCCTTCCAAGATTCTATTGTTTTGGACAATTAATGCAAACAACCAACGTTGGAAGTGCACCCTATTGGAATCAAGCAAAATGATATAAACATGGGTGTTTTTCAATAAGACGATAAACATATTAATACATCAAGATATGACCCTTGGTTTCATCTTCCAAGAGGCCTCTTGTACTTCATTCTGACTCTACCTATTCACCTATAATAAAATTGAATAGTAATAATAATGCAATAGAATTTTACGATAACCCTAAAGGAATAGGTTTCCAACATTCCATAGTAATAATAATACAAGAAAATTTTTCTAAAGCCTAGAGGATTAGCTTCCAACATCTCCCCCCCCCTCCCCCAATTAATCCAAAGGGTTGTTTTTGAGTCTAAGAATATTTTTTAAAGAGAGCTAAAATATGCAAGTCAACAACTACCAATGTTTAAACCTATCACTAAAATTCTCTCTAAATTGGTGGCTTTAGGATGCCCAGAAACCAATGGCTAGAAAAATTTGATCTTGTACTAACTGGTGTTTTTTGGATGAGCAAAAACCTGGTAGATTGTGGTTTTGGATTAACAAAAACCAATGGTCAGCATAAGTTGATGTATTCTACTAAATGGTGTTTTGAAGATAACCACAAACAAGGTGGTGGTTTTAGGATTACCATAAACTAGGTAGATAGTCATTAGGATGAACACAAACCAATGAATGCTCTGGAACATGGCTCTATCTCTATCTCAAGGCGATATCTCATACTTTCACTCTAGCTCTAACTCGAGGCTCTTACTACTAGTGTTAACACTAAAAAGTTTTCACCTGGCTCTCCATGGTCTAAAACATATACATATATCATATTCCCACCATATTTCCCTCATCTTTGACCTTCACAATTGTATTTCCACAAAAAATAGTCCAAAACACCATTATTCCTTCCCATAAATGAAGGGATGATGAGCATTTACCCCCACTCTCTCCCAAAAAGGGTCAAAAACCTTTAAAAAGAGAATGGGTAAAAAAACCAGAGATAAATACCATGGGTCACTACCTTGGGTCAAAAAACCCTAAGGCCATACTATAAATACATTGTGAAGGACTTCCACAAAACACTTTTGGATCACCTTTTTCCATTTTTCCATCAGTCACATCACATAATTTTCCTTCCATATTTTTCCATGCCATTTCCTATGGTGTACCTTGAGTTCACTCCATACCCATTTGGATCCATTCCCCTCACTTGGCAACCAGTTGTGGACGAGATTGGAGAACCAAACCGTGGAGTTGTGGAACCACTTCCAAGGACGGCTAAAGTGGCCCATTTTTAGAAAGGTGTGTCTATTTTATTTTATGCATTAGTTAGTTGATATATATGCTAAAACCCTTAAAAAATATTTACTTTATTGTTTTTTTTATTGTTATTGTTGAACTCTTTCTTATGCTCTAGACGAGATAAGGTTGGGGCATATGCACATAGCCGGGGAGAAATCCCCACTACTGTTTTGGTGAATCCACTCGGTTGATCCATACAAATGTTTGTTTTTTGTAGGTTTCCATTGTTTGTTCCTCTCTTCTGCCCTCAACCTGTTTATGTATTTGTAACTTTGGAATGTATTTACTCGTATATATTATGTATTGTACCCCGATGTTTATTCCGGGAAGTGTCTGTAATGTATTTGAGTCATGTCATGCCCCGATGTTCCTATCGGGAGATTCAATAATGTAAGCAAGTCATGTAAAGTCATTGTGGGTAACCCTCCTATTGATCAAGGTTTAAATTTCCCACAGTTGTGGGGCACTAGGGTTATTAGACTCTCCTAGAGAAGTCGACCCTAGGTGAGTTAATGTAAGTCAAGTCATTAGTACCCCAGTTGTGGTTACTCAAGCCTACATAACTAAGTTAATATTACTCAAGCCTACATAATAGAGTTAAAGGTTAAGTGAACGAAACAATATAAATAGAGAGTGAGACTCTCTCTTTATAACACACACACACTCACTCACCGTGGTGCATGAGTGAGAGAGAAGTTGTTGGGACAAGAGAGAGACTACTACTATCGGGAGATCATATTATTGTTTTGGGGTTTTAGTTTTGGTTTTGATTCTATCTCTGAGGAAGTTGCAAGGCTTTCTCCTTTATGGTTTCCCCGAGGAAAATCTTTGTGTCTATTGTCTCGTATGTTTGATTGTTATGCTTGTTATTCTCTCAGTTAAAGATCCTAATATAATGCTAGCTTGAATGCTAAAAATATAACATGGTATCAGATCTAACCTAAGAAGAAGACATTACGCAGCTGTAGAAGCTAGGGATTCTTAATTTTTTGGTCTCTCTCCACAATCCATCAGCAAAAGTATGCTAGGCAGACTCTCCATTGAAGGGCACATCTTTTTGTCGAAGCGAAATTCGAGTTCGGGCATTTTCATTTTTTGGTGCGGGAAATTAGGGATTTTTACAGAAGAAGAATTTTTGAGTGAGCCCAGCATAGGATTTCTCTCCTCTTCAAAATAGAATTTCAGAGACCTGGTTCAATATTTTTGGTTGGGTATAACTTCGGGAAAGTCAAACCCTAGTTTGACCCCGAGCTGGAAAAACCCTAAATACTAAAACTGATAAGTTTTGGTAAATTCACTATATATTGGAATTGAAAAAGTCTCAGGGGCCAAAAATTTCACAGGGGGAAGCTGAAATCCTAGTGTACATTGTGTCCAAGTTTCTGCCTCATATTTGCTACATTCTAGGAGATATGATTCCTCCAAGTTAGGCTTCTAGCCTCTTCCATGATTCATCCCTAAACAGGACACCTGGGGAGAATTGTTATATCTCATGATACTGAAGTCCAAATGAAATATTTCAAGATGTTCTAGAAAGGGAACAGGATTTAATTTATATGGTAGAATTTTTTGACTCATAAGATGAAATAGTGACACGTGGCAGTCTATACACCTTCTCTATGTTGAACAGTCCTGAAACAGGTCACCTTGGGAAAATGATCATACGTCCCAATTGGTGAAACCAATTGTGATGAAAACTATGTTGTTGGAATAGGGAAAAGGAAGGCTGCCTCAATGCGAAGTTTCAGACACATAGGATCAATAATGTTGGAGATACCGCAGAAACAGTATCAGGAATTTCTACAAAATAAATTGGTAAACTAGGGTTTCCTATTCCAAGAGCTTCCCTCCACTATTTTCAGAAAAGGAGTACATTGGATAGCTCACCTTGAATATGTATATCTTTCTAGCCAATAATATCTGAAATATTCTAATTTTTGAAAATTAGGGTTTCTCTGACAAACCTTGGATCAGCCAGCTCTGGAACCAGGACGGACACCTCAAATCAGTAAGATCTAATATTTTGCTATTTTCATTTGAGGTTCTCATTTCAAAGTGATCTATCATATCAGCTTGATGATAATCTTGTTGAAGTTGAAAACTTCCAAGCATGGGAGTATATGTTCTCTCTGAAGAAAATGAATTGGACACCTACATAAGTATAGAGGTTCCAGTTCTAGAGGTAGATAAGGCTAAAATCCTTACACCAGAAGAACTTGGTCAAGGCCAAGAAGATCATTGTTGACTCAATCTTGGATCACATTATAGCACAAGTGTCTTCGCTAAAGACACCGAAAGAGATTTTTGATTCTATGACCAAGATATTTGAATGGAGGAACATAAATCAGAATATGAATTGGAGAAAATAGTTGAAGAATGTGAAGATCCATAATGCAAATACCATACAATCATACTTTACGAGGGTCTCTCAAATCAAATAACAACTTGTAGCAGTAGAAGAAGTGGAGAATGGTGATAGCCACCTTCAATGGCCTCCCAGCATCATGGAATTCATTCATGCGAGGAATGTGTGCCAGAAGGAAGTGATTACTTTCAACAGACTCTCGGAAGAAGAAGAAGCTCGACTCATAATAAGAGAAGAGAAGATGGGAGCAACTGAAGATAAAGCTCTCACCATCCAAAGAAGATCGCTCAAGCGATGGGGAATACGAAGGACTAAACTATTGAATAAACTCTTATCCATCTTAGCATTTGGATAAGAAATGATGAATGAAGAAGATGTTGAAGTGGAAGGATTAAGAAGGAGTCTACCCATGAAACAAATAAAGATAAGTACTCAATTGTCATTTCATGATATTATTTTGTTATGCATTTGTTTATATTTGGTTGATGTATTATGCATGGTAGAATGTTTGCATTAATGACAGTATAATACTAATATGCATGTGATGGGTAAGTAGCTCATGGTGCTATACAAATCTCCATTGCTACTTATCTAGAATGAAACCCGTTTGCTGACATATTGGATTAGTGCACACTCTCAATGTTGTCCTGGTAGAGATGGAAGGCATCTAGAAAGTTTTCGTGAGATATGGATGAATGTTGTATTGGATAAAATAGTTTCATAATCATATATCTTGATGCAAAAGAATTTTTCATTATGAATATACCTTATCAAATTTTTATAACCATACAACTAATGCATTTGACTTGTAGGAAAGATCGTATAAAATTGCCTACGAGCAAAGAAGGATGAGACTTGTTCCTAAGAATAAGTGACGACAGTTTAAGATGAAGAATAATAGGATGAATGCAGCGACATCATTGATGCAGAACCTTCTAGCCATGAAGAAGTAACCAAGAAGAAAGGGAAGACCAATTCAAGAAGAATGATGTCTAGGATGCAGCATTGATACGTGAAGGGAAGTTCATATTTCCATCATACAGTAGATGGAAACATCGTGGGATACTAGGAAATATTTGTAGAACGAGGCTTCTCACAAAAAGAAGGCACAGACTACGAAGAGACATTTGTAGCCACTAGAAGTTAAGACACATGATAGGCAGAATCATGTGTGCAAATTAAACGATGCCTTGTATGAGCTCAGAAGACACCCATGGGATAACACATACATGATGAGCTTGATGAAGATCTTAACCTTTGCTACAAGGTTGAAGATGAAAGTCTATAGAGGATGAAAAGCTCATAGATGGGTGTGATAAGAACTTTTGAAAAGGTTCAAGATAGAGGGTCTTGGTATCTAGTGATCCTAGATGGATACAAAGAATATTAGTAGCAAAGGAAGCTACTTGTCACTCCGGTACAGAATGTTTCAGTGCATAGAGTACGAAATAGAGAGGAAGTGACTGCAAAATATCCTGAGGTTCAACATGGTACGACATGATGGATAGATTACTGATGACTCTAGGCTTTACTGAGAGTAAAGAGGATTCTAAACTTTGCTTCAAGGTTGAAGGTAGAAGACCAGTGATGCTCCTGTTATATGTCAATGACTTGTTCCTGACATAAAAGAGGAACTCATTAAAGTTGCAAGAGGAAGCTTGCTGCCGAGTTCGAAATGTAGGACTTGGGCATGATGCACTATTTTCTAGGCATGGAGGTGTGGCAGAATGCGGATGGAATATCCCTGGGACAAGGGAAGTATGCAGTCGAGATCCTAAAGAGGTTAAGGATGATGGAATGCAAGGCCATGACCACACCTTTGGAATCGAACCTGAATCTATTGAGTGATGCTTCATCAGATATGGTTGATGCTACGATGTATCGTCAGATGATTGGGTCCTTGATGTACCTAATGAATATGAGACCAGATATTTGCTTTGTTGTGAAAACATTGAGACATGTTCACCTGATGGTTGCAAAACATGCCATGAGGTACCTGAAGGGTATAGTTGACTATGGGCTCAAGTATAAGGTTGATCAGAAGATTAACCTAGAAGGTTATGTTGATTTAGATTGGGCAGGAAGTACCATCAATAGGAAGAGCACTTCAGGGTGTTTCTTTAGTACAGGATCAGGTGTGATCTCTTGGTTTAGCAGGAAATAGTCTTGTGTGGCACTGAGTATAGCTGAAGCAGAGTATGCCACAGCTTGTTCAGCTAGTTGTGAGGCAATATGGCTGAGGAAGCTATTGTCTGATTTATTTGATCTCTAGTTAGATGCTACTTGTATATATTGCGATAGCCAGATTTGTGTGAAGTTGTCAAAGAACCTAGTGTTCCATGACAAGTCGAAGCATATTGAGATCAAATATCACTATATCAAGGATATGGTGTAGAGAGGAGCATTGAAGCTCTAGTATGTTGCAATAGACGAATAGATAGCTGATGTGCTGACTAAGCCATTGGCCAGAGTGAAGTTTGAATACTTCAGGGAGAAACTTGGTGTTCTCTACATCAAGGTTCCCTCCAAGGGGAAGTTATGAGTTCGTGAGCCATTCTGACATGGTGAGAGGATTGGTTCCTTCCATTTTCAGATGTAAGGGCTGAGCCATTTTGTCATGGTGAGAGGATTGGTTCCTTCCATGTCAGATATGAGTGTTGAGCCATTATAATGTGACAGTAGGATTGGTTCCTACATGATCAAATATGAGTGCTAAATGTCATTCTCTAAATGGAGGTAGTTGGTCAGTTACCAAGAATACTTAGTCGAGAGCTTACGGCCATTTTTATATCACTGTGGGATGTGTTCTCACATGATCAGATATAAGTGCAGGTCCATTCTGATGTGATTGAGGGATGTGTTCTCACATGATCAAATATAAGTGCAGGTCCATTCTAATGTGATTGACAGATGTGTTCTCACATGATCAAATATAAGTGTAGGGCCATTCTGATGTGATTGAGGGATGTGTTCCCACATGATCAGATATAAGTGTTGAATGACATTCTCTGAATGGAGGCACCTGGTAAGTTACCAAGAATCCTCAACCTGGGGCTGAGAGCCATTCTAATGTGACTGTGGGATTGGTTCCCACATGATTAGATGTAAGTGCAGAGACTTTCCACATATTATAATAGGTGTGTCCTATCATGCTAGTGGATGTGAGTGCTGAGCCTTTCCATATATGATAGTAGGTGTGTCCTATCATGCTGGTGGATGTGAGTGCTATGCCTTTTCACAGATGGTAGTAGGTGTGTCCTACCATGCTGGTGATTGTAAGTGTTGTGCCTTTCCACAGATGCTAGTAGGTGTGTCCTACCATGCTGGTGGATGTGAGTGATGTGCCTTTTCATAGATGATATTAGGTGTGTCCTATCATGCTGGTGGATGTAAGTGCTGAGCCTTTTCACAGATGATAGTAGGTGTGTCCTATCATGCTGGTGGTTGTGAGTGTTGTGCCTTTTCACAGATGATAGTAGGTGTGTCCTATCATGCCCGTGAATATAAGTGAGGAGGACCACCAGGGCCACCAAGACCACTAGGACCACCGAGACTACTAGGACCACTAGGACCACTAGGAGGTGGACCACCGGAACCTCCAGAGCCACTAGGAGGTAAGTATCCAGAGCCTCTAGAACCACTAGGCAGAGGGCCACCAGACTCTCTAGGGCCATAAGGAGGAAATCCACCATGCCCCCCAGGACCACTACAACCACTAGGACCATAAGGAGGAAAGTTTCCAGGTCCTCCAGGACCATTAGGCCCCCCAGGCGGAGGAGCTCCATAAGGCGTTCCTCCGACACCTCTCGTAGTATGTACAGGTATCCCCCCCATAACTACCATGTAAGACTAGTTGGGTTACACCCATGGTGTAAAGGTGTTACTAGGGTATGTAATTCCAGCATAAGGCATCCTCGTAGGATTAGGTGGATGATTAATATTACCTACAGGTATGTGATAACCATAACCTCCAGAAGATTGAATGGTTACAAGTAGTGCCCTCGAGGGCTGACGTGAACTAGATGGGGGATTAACCGCATTAGTATGGGTGGGAGGGACATAAAATGTAGATGGTTCTATATTAGAGGTCTGTCCTTGACTAGGCACAATTCCAACGTCAGATAACATAGGTTGTGCCGGGTTTCCCCCCGACACTAGAAGGTATTGAGGAAACGGGAATTGAAGGTAGATCCCCAGGTGTAGAAGCCCTGGGAAGATTAGGAACAGGAATAATATGGGAGGTGGTGGAGGTGGTATTTTGACCTGGGTTGTGGGGTGTTATTGGACGATGTATAATCAATTCAATGGGTCTCATAGAATCGGCAAGTGAATGATATCCCATAGGAACAGATGTGGAACGTGATGGTGTCGGGCCTAATAGGTCATCTATCTGCTTGTCAATCTCCTTTGAATGGAGAATGGTAGCACGATATTGCCTACATTCTTCTTCATCTTTAGAAGAGTTTAAACGAGTGCCAAATGAGGCAATGGCATGTCCTATAGGGGTATCCCAAAATGGAGCTCTGGGACCAAAATCCGAACGGGTGGTATCATCAACATGACCTTTTATGGGAGAATGGAACGAGGTATTTCCCCAAGAAGGTTGTTGGACCAAGGGAGGCGAGTGTGAAGAATATGGTCCTCCACTTTCTACAACTGCATTATCTCCCACTTGGGAGGTGCGAGCAGCTCCTTGGTTGATAGCTTCCATTGTATTTTCTCCTAAACCAGGAATAAATCGAGTGGCAGGCCCCGTACTCTTCTAGACTGTCTTAACATAGCCAGTTTGTACAGTTTCTATCTAGCCTAGGGTCTGAAAAACTAGAAAACACACCAAAAAATTTCCCTACTCAAGCTATAGATCAAAAAAAGCACACTTAAAATGATAAGAGGAGTTCAAAAAAATCAAGTCTCTCACCAAGATTGTCAAGAAGGTGCCACTCGCGATATACCTTGAGGGTACGTGTGTAGTAATCTCCCCGAATGTTGTTTTTGGTGCATGGCTCCAAGCAAGACAGCCAAAGGGATTTTTTCAGATAGATAAGGTATCCTAGTGGGGTCTCCTGATATAATCAAGGTACATGGGAGATCGAATCGGTAGTAGTGCTGTCTAATGCATAACCGTACACAAGGGGCCTTCTGATATACAATTGCGTATGTGAAGTACCTTTCTATATACCTCAAGGGTACATGAAAGGCTGTTTGATTTACCGATGGTATGTGGAAGAACCGTGTGAGTCCCGGAATGTAATGCGAACAAATAACGACAGATCCTACGCTTAACGACACCCGAAGACGTCTCTAACCTATCACTCCAATTTCTACGCAAATTTTAACCTATAACTACAATTGATTTTAAAATGGACAGTTAGGTGAATGCATGATGTTTTGACAGAAAATTAAAACCATGCAGTATTCTTATGCAAAAATATTTCACTTTATCGTTCAATATGCCTACTTACGGGAGGGAAGAAGAGAGTATTTTCTTTTGTTTCAAAACCAAAAATACTTCCAAACAATAGTCTTGAACACAAAATCAAAGACAAGCATCACTTTCCAAACTGATTCCTCTTTTCTGAAAGCAATAAGAAGGGGAAGAATCTCTTTTCCTAAAAGAAAAACAAGAAGCACACTATATGCAAATGCACTCTATTTTTTCAATTTTCTCTTAAAACATAGGCAAATCTAACTTAAAACTACTATATTTTTTATTTTTATTGAGATAGTACTAAATACATAAGAGACGAAAGAACATGAAGATCCTGAAAGCTTGTAAAGCTAATCAAAGATCTAATGTCCAACACTCAATGATGAAAACCTAGTATCAGTAAAAAAAATTCTTTTTTAAAGGAAGGAAAAAGAAGTTCTCTATGCAAACAAGAAATGAAACTAAGATGTTAATCAAATGTTCTTATTTTAGTGTATATAATAGAAATGAAAAGAGATCTTACTAAGACCCTAAGCTTTTCGAAAAACAAGAAATCATTTCTCAATCACAACCAACAAGTACCAAAGTGTATGAACAATCAAAAAGTCTAATATAGCTTTTGAATTTCCCAATCAAACCAATCTTAAACCATAAAATTTCAAACCAAAATCATTAGATTCTGTCACAAAATCCTGACAGTGTAGGAATGAAAGCAAAACAACCCAAATTTTTGCAAAAAATCAGGAAAAGGAGGTCTTGGAATGATGCCTACCTGGCATCGTGCTTCTCGGGTGTTGATAGAGCGGTTCTATCCCAGCACCGCATACTGCCCACTCTGTTCAGGTGGTGGCACCGCTTCTCGTACAGTGCATAGATGCGGTTCCTTGTAAAAATGCAAAACACAAAGATAACAATAGATCAAGTCAAAAAAAGACCCGATCATGGTAAAGGCTAATAGATTGAGTATAAAAACAGAGCATAAAAGTTCGAAATGATTCAGATCTGAACAGATCTGGAAGTTTCAAACCCAAATTCACTGAGTCGGATAGCAGATCTGACTGAAGAGAGTTGGAGAAGGAGCCTGGATTCAGACAAGAGTTGAATAACTGAGGAAGATCAGAATAATTGATACATATATCTATTCCCCAACAGAGTCGCTAAATTTGTTAGTAGGAATATTTCACCTTCTACAGACAGTAAGGTGTTCCATTGGTCTAAATGGTTCAGATCCAGAACAAATGAATGACAAAGGTTGAAGACCCTCCCTGGACGTCGTAGATACCTGGAATGTGATGCTTCGATAGTAACCCTGTGTACCTGTAATCAGATTAAACATGCAAACACATCAAAGGTGCCAGAATATAATCTACTAATTCATGTTAGTGACTAAGGAATCTAACAACATATACATGTGAAATCAAACAACAACAGTAATGTGGGACGGAAATCAGCTTTGCATTAAGATAAAATGGAGAAGTTTACAACCAATTAAGCCTTAGTGTTGACATGTATCTCCATGAAACCAAACACTCTCATCCCCCTAAGCTCCAAATTTTTCTCTCTATTCTCTCCAATGGCTTGGGCCAAGTAATCAATCCAACATTATAACAATACCTTAAGAGTTCTCCCCTCAACGATGGACATGAGCTCATATTTATAACACTCAATGGATAGGGATGGTTGAGAGATTTGTGGATGAGGTGGCCTCTAAGATCCTAGGATGAGGGATCTTGAGCTCAACTGACCCACAATGATAGGGATAAGGGAGGACACGAGGCTCATGATATAGAAGCCTCGAGAAACATCTCTTTTTCCCATTTTACCTAGGGTACCACTTTTCTCCTTCAATGACAGAGCGGTTCAGGTAATAAACGCTTATGGACTGAGGGCCATAAGCGGTGGCATTGCTTATGGCTAAAAAGGGATAAGCGGTTCAAGCAAGGTACCGCTCATGGATAAAGGGGAAAGCACGGTGCTGAGAATTTTTGTGAAATATTGACAAATGGTATGAGTTTCCACTCCAAGTGCTAGAATTAAGGGAAAATAGGTATGTTAAGAGTCTTATCACATGATGGTGATAGGATTTTAGTATAACACTCTATATCATCTGGATCATCATTAAGTCATGTTCGTCTTCAAGTCATCTTCATCTTCAAGTCATATTCATTGTCAATTCATCTTCATCGTCAAGTCATATTTATTGTCAAGTCATCTTCATAAAGTGTGGATCATCACTAGATCTGGATCATCACTAGATCTAGATCATCACTGGATCATCAAGTCTAGATCATCACTTGATCTAGATCATCACTATTGGATCATCACTGCTGTATCATCATCAAGTTTGGATCATCACTTGATCTGGATTGTCACTATAAATTTCATTTGGACCTTTGTAGCCTGAGATATAGCAATTCACCCCAGGTGTCCTGTTTAGGGATGAATCCTGGAAGAGGTTGGAACCCTAACTTGGAGGGATCATATGTCCTAGGATATAGCGAATCAGATGTTGAATTTTGGACACAGTGTAAATCAGTATTCTATATTCGGCATGTGAAGGTTTCTGCTCCTGATCCTTCTCCAATCCCTATATATAGTGAATGTACCAAAACTTATCAGTTTTAGTATTTTAGGGTTTTTTCGGCCTGGGGTCAAACTAGGGTTTGAATTTCTCAGAGTTATTTCCAACCAAAAATATTGACCCAGGTCTTTAAAATTCAATTTGGATGAGGAGATAAATCCTATCATGGGCTCACTAAAAAATTCCTCTTCTGTAAGAAGCCCTAATTTCCCGCACCAAAAACTGAAAATGTCCAAAATCAAATTCCGCTTCGACAGAAAGATGCACCCTTCAATGGAGAGTCATCCTAGCATACTTTTGTTGATGGATTGTGGAGAGAGAATGAAAAATTAAGAATCCCTAGATTCTGTAGTTGCACAATGTCTTCTTCTCAGGTTAGCTCTAATACCATGCTAGATTTTATCATTCAAGCTAGCATTATCTTAGGTTCTTATCTAAGAGAATAACATGCATAGCTATAAACACAAGAGACAAGAGAAACAAAGATTTTTCCTTGGGGAAACCATAAAGGAGAAAACCCCACAACTTTCTCAAAGATAGAATGAGCACCAATGGCAGTAGTAAAACCCAAAAACATAAATATGATCTCCACATCTTCTCTCTCTCTCTCACTCATGCGCCCCAATGAGTGAGTGTGTGTGTGATAAATAAAGAGGCTCACTCTCTATTTATATTCTTTCGTTCACTTAATGTCCACTTTAACATGTCAGCCCCACTTAACAATTACTTACTAGAGCCGTAATCTCTAGGAGAGTTTAATAACCCTAGTTCCCCACAATTGTGGGGTCTTTTCCCTCCAATCAATGAGGGTTAACCTTGACACAAATGTGGGGACTATTGCCCCAACTTACAATGTAGGGTTAAACTCAATGACTTTACATGACTTGTTTACATTATTGAATATCCCGATCAAAACATCAGGGCATGACATGACTCAATTACATTATAGATACTTCCTAGAATAAACATCGGGGTACAATACATAAGATATACAAGTGAATATAATCTGAAGTTACAAATACATCAGCAGTAAAATCTCTCTTTGGAACCTCAGTAGATCCAGTCATTTCACAAATTGAAACTTCTGCAGTAGAACCTACTATCCCTCTAGGATTCAATAAAAACATGGTTGATCAGAGGAACATCTCTCCTGAAAAAGAACATTGGGACGCCCCATTATCACCTCGAAAGGAGCCTCCTAGGTTTATTTACGTTAAGAATCCAGCTTATATGGAGAGACAGGGATAAAAAGAAGCCCACGATGAAGTTAGAAATGAAGAAGGAGAAGGGGAAAATAAAACTAAGGCTACCTTCAGATTCCTTATTCTAGATACAATGTAGGATGTAATTATGAAAAACATCCCTCCTTCCTCCTTACCTAATTTTTTATGGAAAAAGTAATGAGGACCTGGACACATTCCTGTTTGAGTTTGATATCCTTTGTAGGAGATATAATTATCTACAATATGCTCACAAACTAAAACTCTTTCCCACTAAAATATTCTACCTTGAGATGGTTCAGGGGATTAGGAGAATTCACTATCATGACTTGGGATGATATGAAAAATTCATTCTTACGAAAATATCTAGAGTATTGCAAACCCAAGGATTCTTGACATGATATATTCAAGATACAACAACTTTAAGACGAGAGTCTAGAGGATTATCTCGAAAGGTTCATTTACACATTGCATAAATCTAAATATAATGACGTCCGAGAAGATGCAGTACGTACACTTTTTCTTAAGGGGATCTCTGAGGACTTGTTAGAAAGTCTTAATCTCATGGAAGCTGGCGATATTTCTCATAAAAAATTTTCACAAATCAGTTAGATATGTAAAAATTATTCTGGGAGTAGGGGGAAAGTTGCGAAAAAATTTCGAGAGAATTTTAGTAGAAATGTAAGAGGAAATGTTCCTAGTTCACGTGGAGTTACAAGAGTAGATTTGGGGAACATGTTGCAGAATTTCAAAACTAAAATCTTAGGAGAAATGGGTTCTGAAATAGATGCTTTACAATCCAAGAAGAGGCAGGATGAAGAATGAGCAGCAATGAGTATCTTCTGTTCAAGATGTAGAACTAAACATCCCCAAAGGGAATGCCCATTAAACAACGTCTCTGTTTGTCACATCTGTATAGAAGAGCATCCAAAAAATAACTTCCCATCCTTTCCTAGGTTGCAAGCCATCTATAAGAGTGGGTATGTAACTAAAACATCTAGGAGGCCTCCTTGGAAACCCAGAGACCAACCAGCATATCCGAAATTTTCGCCACAACCTCCATTATATTATCCTCCATATCAACCACCTCAACAATGGAACAATTCAAGTTAGCAAAATTGGCCACCTCAGTACCCTTGTCCTCAATTTGCACAAAAGCAATATTGGTCACGAAGATGGATAGGAAAACCATATCCTCATCCACAATGTGTCCCTGTACCTAATCAACCTTATCCTCAGAATCAAACAAATTTCTAGCAAATTTCTTCTTGATTTGTACCTCCAGTTCCTTTTATCACACAACAACCTCATCACTTTTAGAATGCAAATCCTCCTCGACCGACATTATTACCTGCACAACCAATACCTAACCCTAATAATAAACCAACTCAATCTCTTAACAGCATTGAGTTGCAAACTCTTCCACCATAACTTATTTCAAGTGTACCTGTACATGAAATTCAATTACGATCTGGAAGAGTTCTGAATAATAAACCCAAGTCATCAGTCATCATTCAAGAACCAAATGAAGAAGAAGAAGATTCAAGTGAACCCATGAATGATTCTATTTTGGAGGAGATGAACCTTCCAAAGGTTCCAGTACACACCCATCCTCTGCAAGAAACTATTCAGGAGCAAAGAATTCCTCCATTTCCAGAAATACTAGTAATATAAAAACCTGTAGTTCATCCATAGTATAACAATTTGAAAGAATTAAGGAATATCTGTATTAAAATCGCTATATTACAAGATATTAAAGATATACCGATTTATAGTAAGTTAATAAAGGAGCTATGTATTAAACACCCATGAAAGAATCAAAACAACCCTCTCACAATCCATGTTATAGGAGAGATGTTTGAATGTATAACAGGTCAGTCCCAGATTGCAAAATATACAAATATAGGAGCCCCAATAGTGACTGTAATTATAAACAACACCACCATAGAAAATACACTAATCTATTTAGGATCTGCTATTAACACAATGACCACTGCAGTTTTAGAATTTTTACAGTTAGGACAATTACTCCGACCTACTCCTTCCATCCTAGAACTAGCAGATCATACTACAATAAAACCTACTAGACTCTTGGATGATATTGTTGTACCAGTAGCCTAATGGGAATACCCTGTCAACTTTATGATCATAGGATCAAAGGATCCTTCTAAAGGACATCCTATTATTTTGGGAAGACCACAGTTAGCTACCGTAAATTCTTTTATAGGATGTAGTGATGGAGAGATGACTATTTCGAATGGGTTTTCCACACAAAGACTTATTTTATATCCCCCAGCACAACCAATAACTGAAATTTCATGGTGGTTAAATTGTTCTTTTGGAGATGAAGACTCTGATGATCTCTCCCTTCCTATTGATTTCTCTTGGGCACTTCAAGAGCAGACCACTGAGAATGTATTAAATCAGTTTGTTTCTTCGACAAGCTGTACAGATTTCCCTCAATCCTTTGCTCAACTTGATCAGATTTTTGGAGATGAGTTTCAAGATAATATGGCTCTCTCAATGTTTATAGAAACACCTTGTGTCTTCACGATTGAAGACCATACAGGACCATATACCATACCTTGTGAGGGTGGCCCTAAAATGTTTTTACATATAAATGCAGGATTAAGTGAAAACCAACAAGCACAGCTGCTTAAAGTTCTTAAGAAACAAGCTGGAACATTTGCATGGGAGTACACCGATATCAATGGTATACACCCTAATACCTATATGCACCATATTTATATGGATCCAAGCATGTCACCTGTAAGGTAGCCACAGAGGAGGATGAATCTTTCTCTAAAGGATATAGTAAAAGAAGAATTACAAAAACTCCTCACTGGTGGTTTCATCTATCCTATCTCCAATAGTAAATGGGTATCTCCTTTAGTAGTAGTCCCAAAGAAATTCATAGGGAAATGGCGCATTTGTGTTGATTTTAGGGAGCTAAAGAAAGCTACACTTAAAGACTACTTTCCTTTACCTTTTATTGATGAAGTATTAGATACTCTGTCAGGTAAACAATATTTTTCCTTTCTTGATGGGTATAGTGGTTACAACCAAATTTTAATAGCACATGATGATTAAGACAATACAACTTTTACATGCCCTTGGGGAACATATGCTTATCACATTTTTCCATTTGGCTTATGTAATGCACCTACCAATTTCCGGTGAAAAGTCTTAGGAATCTTTTCTGATCTTATACACAACTGTGTGGAGGTATACATGGATGACTTTACGGCCTATGGTAATACTTTTCAAGAATCCCTTGACAACCTCGAGAAGGTATTGATCCAATGTTAAGAAATGAATTTATCCCCTATTCACAAGAAATGTAGAATGTTACTGACAGAAGGTATAGTTTTGGGACACCATGTTTCCTTCCAAGGAATTAAGGTAGACCCTGCAAAGATGGAAGTGATTGTTGGCCTTCCCTATCCAAAAAATGAGAAAGAGGTAAGAATATTTCTTGCCCATGCAGGCTATTACCACCGCTTTATTGAAAATTTCACTAAAATAGTTGCACTAATGTTCAAGTTGCTTACAAAGGATGCAAAATTCCAGTGGATAGAATCTTGTCAAAATGCTTTTGAAATTCTAAAAGCTAAATTATCAGTGGCACCAATACTTAGGGGTCTCGATTGGTCCCTTCCTTTTAACAGATCTCTCGATGCCTCTGATACGGCCATAGGAGGAGTCCTCGGCCAAAAACAAGGACAAGCACCTTATGCCATCTATTTTATTAGTAATAATTTGACCCCTACCGAATTAAATTATACTGTTGCTAAAAAAGAATTTTTGGCAGTAGTTTATTCTATAAATAAATTTTGTCATTATATCACATGTTATGAAGTTTTTGTGCATACCAATCACTCTGCCATTAGATTTCTAATGAATAAACCAATTACCAATGGTAGAGTGACCCAGTGGCTTCTTTTATTGCAAGAATTTAACATTACCATCATTGACCGACTTGGTTAAGAAAATCTAGTAGCAGATTTCCTTTCCCGTATTCAACTTGAAGACGGTACTAAACTAGTTGACGACACTTTTCCTGATGAACATCTATTTGTTGTATCCATCCAAACCCCTTGGTTTATATATATTGCCAATTATTTAGCAACATGGAAAATACCAAACCATTTGTCCCCACATGAGAAGTGTCATATTATAGTTCAGAGTTCCAATTATTCTTCGGTTGATAATGATCTCTTCTGCACGGGTCCAGATCTTATTATTCGATTATCTGTGCGGGAGGATGAAATGAAAGATATCCTCCATGCATGCCATGATGGACCATGTGGAGGACATTTTTTTGATAAGAGGATGACATATTAAGTCTTACATTCTGGTTATTATTGACCAAGCATTTTTAAGGATGCTGCCAAATATGTTAAAGTATGCGATAGTTTCCAAAGAATGGGTATACCTACTTCATTTGATCAAATTCCTCTACAACCCCAAGTCATGATTGACCCTTTGAGAAATGGGCTCTTTATTTTGTAGGACCAATTTCTCCCATGTCTCGTAAAAAGAAATATATCCTAGTTTGTACGGATTATGTCACCAAATGGGTAGAAGCTAAAGCTTTGTTTAGAGCCACAGAGAAATCGGTGGTAGAATTCATATATGAAGAAATATTCACCCGATTTGGTGTACCTAGAGAAATTGTCACAGATCAAGGTACTCAATTTACTTCTAAATTGATGAAAGAACTTACTACAAAATATGGCATCTGACATTTCAAATATTCACCTTATCACCCTCAGGCTAATGGTCAGGTAGAATCAACTAATAAAGTATTAGAAACCATTTTAACTAAAAGCGTTCACTTACACCATAAGGACTGGGAAGATAGACTCCTAGAGGATTTATGGGAATATAGGATAACATGGAGAAACACTACCGGACATACGCCCTATGAGTTAGTGTATGGGAAACAAGTCCTTTTACCTATTGAATTTTAGGTTAAAACCTTTTGTATGGAAGCACAATTAGGCATGAATTTGGATGAAGCACTGAAACAACGAATATTGTAGATTAATGAGTTAGATTAAATTAGACAAGATGCACTCCAAAGAACCATGATAATATAGAATCAACGAAAAACATGGCATGGAAAATTTATTAAACAAAAGAAATTTAATACTAGAGATTGGGCACTACTATTCGACTCATGGTTTAAAAATTTTAAAAGA
>LPNX011037919.1:41672-53646 GCA_001517045.1 Pseudotsuga menziesii | reverse complement strand
ATTACTAGTTCATCCTATACTTGTTATCAAAACTTGTCTCTCAAGTATTTTGGTGATAACTCGAAAGTAAGTGGAATTTTTGTCTGTGGGGAACATTACTTTTCTTTTATCAAAAAGAATGACTGTTAGGTTAAAGAACAACTTTTAGTTATTCTCTTTTGACATGTTATATGATTATGGCAATTATGAAATTACTTATAACTTTATTTTGTAAAAAAATTGAATTATGTGTTTAGTAGGACTTAACACGTGCTAGTACCAATTGGCTTCCATATATTTAATATCATTATACAAGGAAAACCCGTCGGGGTACTGAACAAGCCTGTTGGCAGCAACTCAATGCTAAGTAAAAACTCAAAACACAGAAGCTCGATAAATGGAATTAAACCCATCGGGGTACTGAACAGGCTCGCTGGAAGCGGGGCTATGCTTGCATGGTACCAAGATAAACCTGCTGGGGTAATAAATAGGCTTACTGGAAGAGGGGCAATATTCGGTAAAAGAGATCTGGTTAATACACCACTATGCACATAGTTCGTAAAATAATGTTAATATAAAACAATTTATTCAAAAAAATATGTCATGGTCAATTGTTTATAATGTCATTTGAGAGTGCTTGTAAGTTGAGCTTGACCCTGCCCATCTAATTCAGCATATACCTAGGATGTTATTATCCTAGAAATGGGGCCCATAGTTGTAAATATCACATACTACAGGGTACACTTAAACTATTTTATGATGACAAGATATCATTACAATAAGGCATGGATGACTAGTTTTTCCCTATGGTCTTCTTTTGATTATATATTCTCATTTAAGTGGTCTTTCTAAGCACTATTTTATTTTTCATAAATATACATTTCTGAACCATTTCCATTTACTAGTTAGTTTTTCTTAAAAATAATTAACAGCATGCTAGCACTCTTTCATTTTCTGGAACAATCAATTCTTCTCTTTGTATCGCTTGAGGAAACACCATATCTTTGGTTTGGGGGAAGAAGTATTTGTAAAAAAATTGGATTGTTTTCATTATTTATGTCAAATCTATTTATCTCTAACAAATGATAAGTATTTGCAGGAATGTAAACAGTGGAATTTGGTTACAGCTTGAAGCATATTTTTATAGCAAAATTCAATATGGAGAACTATATGAAGAACTAAAAGAAGGTCCAATTAAAATATCAAATAGCGATCTGAATAAAATGGTGATATTATAGCTCTTATGATTAAAATTTGCTAGGCAAATTTTATTTTTGGGCAAACAGTTTTTACTTCCATTTCACTGTTAATAATCCTATCCTCTTACCTAATCATGCATGAAAATGATCAATCTTTTTGTTATTCAAAATGCGATTTATGTTTTTTATGTTGAACCTGCCCAAAGTTTCACTTTGGACATGGTTGAATTAATTTCAAACTTTATAAATGACAAAATTATATTGAACTTGAGAACTGTTGAGATAAGAATGTTGAAAAACCCAATAGAGTCATTTTTAACCTTCAGACAATGTTTGACATGAAAGATATGTTATTTTTAAGTTACAGGTTAAAAGAGTGAAGTTTAAATTACCTTCTTCTTCTGCCAAGTCGAAGGCAGTTGTCAGCTCGCCTTCTTCCTAAATAGTTTTTCTTTCTTTTTGCTCAGTGGGACCTGTCATTTCTCTAGTTTGGGGGAATGTTGATCCTAGATTTGTTATCATTTTGTGCAATTAAATTACTTATTTAAACACATGTTTTACTATCTTTGCATATTTTATGTCACGCAAATCATTATTCAGCTTCACCTATTAAATATTTTTATTATAATCACTTTTACAGTTTTATTAATTAAAAATGACATTATTAAAGCGCATTTGATGTATTAACTGATTTGTATATTTGTTTGCAGACTTTATAATATTTTTTGTGCCAAATTAATAAACAAAATGCATTCAGCCTACCTTGCACACAGCATGTACAACTCGTCGTCCAGCTTGTCGTCTAGCTCGCTGCATGAAACTCACTGGTAGTTTTCCAAATGTTGAAACGTGTTGCTATATACTATAGTCCTAAAGTGTGCCAGCAATAAGACACTATGTTCGCCCTATATCGACGCCCAACATATCCAACTCACATCCCAAATTTCCATTCAGCTTTTCGTCCAGATCACCCATCAGACTACGTGCTACTGAGAATTAATTTCGGGCATTAAAGCGTGAAACATCCTGCAAACATCATGTTATCCATGCGTCTAGGTGATGAAGTTCGCTTCTGGATAATTCACCATCCTGCGTTCTCCTTCGCTTTCCACCACATCAACAATCCATGCGTTGGGTTGATGCATTTAACCTACGCTCTAGAAGATATGCCCGTGTGGTCTCTTCTGTTCACCACCAGTTCACTGCTACACTAAGGAAGGAGCCCGTGTGCCATATCTGAAGACTGTTCATGCTAACGAGGAGCCTATGTGTTCGGTGTCCAGTAAAAAGACTATAACCACATTGAAAAAGGGAGGTTTCCTGCGAATTGGCCTCTAATATGTTATCTTCCTTTATGATTGACTAAAATTAGAGAGCAATCGATGACTAAAGGGTTGAATTGCTCATCTTTGTAAATTATGATATAAATCATCATCTGTGTGAGAGTTCAGTTAGATAGAGATAGAAAGTTAGAGAGTTAGAAAGAATTCATCAGTTTGTTCTTAAGCACACTGTATTTCTATTCCACCGTTTGAATAAAGAACTGTATGTGTTGTTGTTGAAGATTGCGTTTGAGTAGAAGTTAGCCCGACACCACCCCTGATTGTTGAGAGGGCCCCTCATCAATCATATGTTTATTTTCTTGTTTGATTCTTTCATTTTTTGTTGTAGCTAGTTTAATTTACAATTTATTTTATTATTCTGTAATGCAATTTTATTTTTGAATTAGATAATTAGACTATGCACATAGTTTGCTTTTAGTTTTGTTTTTAGTTATTTCATTTCCAGTTATTGTTAAGTTTATTTGCAAGTTAGATAGAATAAATTTCTTTTATCAAATTAAATAGATGCAGTTCTATCTATTTCTTTTTTGTTATACATTATCAGTTTATGCAATTTAATTTTAGTTTATTATTATGCAATGATTTCTTTCCATGAATTTGTTTAAGGTTATGTAATTGTTAAATTTGCTTAATAAGTAGGTTTAATTTTTTTTTTATGTGTTATATTTATATATGCATGACTTCAGCCGAAGATTAGCTCATTTAGGTTAGTTTTTACCATTTTAACTGTGCAGACTGTCATTTGGACAGGTTGTTCAGTCTATCATTCAACCACCCCTTTCAGACCCAGAGTTTAGTCTGTCATCCACCCCTTAGTTTTATTTTTAGTGTTTTTTTATGTATTTTGAGATAGTTTCCAGTTCTGTTTCTTTAATGCCTGAATTATGCTTTGACTGTAATAGTTAAATAATAGTTTTATTCAACATTAAAGTTAGAGTTTAATTTTTTTAGGTTATTTATTAAAGTTTTATCATTTTCCTTACTTATTTTCACCTTGAAGATGTGTTAGGTTGTTTATGTCTTTGTTTCTTGAATATTTTGTAGTAGTTCATTTCAGATGATGTCGGAGAAACCACAGTAGCTGGTTGACTGAGTCGACATTTCGAATCCATATCAGGACCCATCATCAGGACTAATTGTCAAATATGGAGAGTAAGAGGATTAAGGTATGAATACAAGAGGCAAAGAGATATAAAATTAGAGTCGGCTTGTGAGTGGAAACTAGGTTTTTAAAAGGTAAGGAGCATAAGGTTCTTAGTTTTAAGTTTTGATGGGTTTACAAAAATAATATATATTATTTTTATATTTATTATTATTTTATATTATTTTATTTTGATTTTTTGTTACAAAGTTATGTAATAGTATTAAAATTTTAAAGATTTAATTATTTTTAATATTAGTTTCAAGTTCATTTTAGCTAAACAATTTCATATAATCTTAATTTTTTTAAATTATTAGTTTTAGTTTTAAAGTTATAATACTAATTGCTTTTAATTTATGGAATTATGAATTTTAATATTTAGTCTTAATGTTTTAATTATTAATTTTTTAAAAAGCATATTCACATATTTTAAAAAATATTTTAAAACATTTTATAAAATTAAAAAAAAAAATTTAAAATCTTTTATTTAATTTTTTTTATAATATTTTTATAAAAATTCTATTGAATTTTTTTTTGAAATTTTTTATCTAGATTGTTAAAATTATTTAAAATTTTTAAGAATTTTTATTATTGTTAAAAGGCTATAAGCAATTATTTGGTTATAAAAAAATATTCTTTTAGTTATAATTTTAAGGTTTTGTTTAAATCTTTTTAAATTTTTAATATTTTTAAAAAGTTTTGAGGGCTTTAGTTCAAAGGTTTTCTAGGACTTGGGTTGGGGAGCAGCTGACGTTTTAATGAGGGGGTTTTTTCTATGATTGAGAATCGACGGAAGCTAACTTGTGCTAACTTCCATGCCTCCATCTCTGTTTATTTCTTGAATATTATTTCTTATTTTGTTTTCCTATTGTATTATTTTGTGTTTATGTCTTTTGGATTGATTTATCTATTTGCATGTGAGATTTAGTGTTATATGTGTTATCCTTAGTATGTTTTTAGGTTGTATCTTTTATGTTGTGTTATTGTTGAAAGAACTTGTGGGAGAGAACCTAAAGATATTTCTTTTATTAAGTTTTCTACTTGCTTCTTTTATTTAGTTTTCTTTTAGTAAGTTTTCTACTTGCTTCTTTTATTTTTCTTTATTAAGTTTTCTACTTGCTTATAAGTTAAGTCTTCCTTGCACCCTAGTTTCACATTTGAATAGTTAATCGCAGATTGTATCTTTTTTAGTTTAAAGTTATAAAATAAATTATCGATTGTTTAGTTTATTATTCTATCTTAGTTTAATTACCTTAATAATTGCATTCTTAGGAGTTTGACTTGGTTTTTCATTTTCAAAGATCTTTAAATCTTTTGTTTGTTAAAATATTTACACGACACCCTCTACCTTCACATATATTTTTTGTCAACTCTAAGCCTACCAACCCCGGTCAATAATTAAGGAATAGGTGGATTAATTTAGACATTATAACACCCAACAATAGCGATGAAGGAGATCAAGCTAAAGGAGAGGTAAATGGCGAGGGTTTGTTGCATCCATGCAAGTATTTTGACAGATCAATGAATGTACACTACTATGGTTTCCTTTAACCTTGAATGGTGGTAGGAGCAGGAGAATAAATACAAATACAAATCAAAATATATATAGTATGTCCTTTTTTCTTATTTCAAATGTCATTTTTCATTTTTGACTCTACAAAACTTTGTTATTTTTCAATATTGATTTTAGAAGGAATAATAGGGACCACCCTTTTATAGCTATCTCCCACCTATTTTTAAGAGGATAATTATAAGAGTGTTGTTAGGTAGGATAATAGAAATCATCCAAGGTTTAATGAATGATATATATTTAGTTTTCTTATGGAACATAATAATAATATCAAATATAGTGTTATTGTTTAAGATGTGTTTTAATGATCAAGCCCATCTTAATAATTAAGTTCAAATTTTATTGGACTTGAATTCATGGATTATAAGTTTATAGAGTTAACAAGTTTCAGATGAAACATTAATTTAACAAAAAATAATTATAAGGTAGCATGGTGTAAAAAATCCATTTTTCACATATATATTATTGTTTAAGATGCGTTTTAATGGTCAAGACCATCTTAATGATGAAAGTTCAAATTTTAATGGGCATGGAATCATGGATTATTAGTTCTTTGAGTCAACAAGTTTCAACTGAAACATTAATTCAACAAAAAATTATTATAAGGTAGCATGGTGTAAAAAGATCCATTTTTTCCCAAATATATTAGGACTCAACAAGAACCAAAAATAAATGGAGGCACAACTTTATTAGAACTTTAAAACTAAGTTAAGATATATTTGCTCATTTATTTAATTCTTATATGCTTTTTTACTACTATGGTTTAGCTCTTAGTTATGTTATATTAATATTTGGCTTGTTATGTTCTTTTTTATTACATTGTAAGTGTTTTTATTGTGCAACGAATTGAGAAGACGATGCTCAAGTTCATCTTGGCCATCCATTTGCAAGATTATCTTAGCCATTAATTTGTTGAATTATAACTTTATTTTCATATTTTTCCCATTACGCATGCAACAACTATTGATGTGTTATACTACATGCAATAATTGTCATGTCTTGTGATTAACATATAGTCATTGCATGCATCCATATTTTCCATTCTCTCTTTTTTTACCTCTATAAAAGAATTATTGCGACAAGCCTGGATAGAACTTGGATTTCATGGAAATGTGGGGGGAATTATTTGAACCCAACCCACTCATCATTGTGATAAATGAGAATCCATCTAACACTACCATTGTGCCCAAGGGCTCTAACTACAAGATTTATATTATAAACAACATCAATAACATCCATAGGCCCAAATCGTCTTGCATCAGATTCAAGGAAAATGATTTTAATTTCTTTGGTTACTGTAATGCCCAGGAATTGATGGTCGTAGAGGAGGAGTCACTTCAGGGAGAAGCACCAGGGGGAGTCATTGCTACATTATCTGAAGTATCTAGGTTTCATACTCTCAGGGTTAGGGGAGTAGTACAAGGCCATAAGGTAGGTGTGTTAATTGATGGGGGAGCAACCTGCAACTTCATTGATGCAGGATGGGTGGCTAAGCGGGGTATTCCAACAGAGAAATTTTAGGTATTCACCATAGTGATAGCAGGTAATTTACCCCAAAAGATAAATTTGAGGGATTTTCCATAGCTTTCCTTTTTAACGTTATTTCGACAGTGAAATTTGAGGGATTTGAGGTACCCTATATAACATATATTTTTACTATGAGTTCGATATGGTGGCTATTGATCAAGGTTTTAAATAGCATGGATAGTTTTGATCATTTCCCAATATGTGATCCAACATCAAACAATATAGGCTTAAATGATTAACATTAAACTTTGGGGTTCATGGGACATGCCTATTGTCAACCTAGGACATTGCACATGCCCTATATAGGGAATATTTGGCCTACAAGTGAGATATGGATGTCATTTAAAGGTTTGGTGTGATAGATATTATTTTCATGGATTATTAAGTCATGGTACAAGGGAAAGTTTTAGGGGTAAATTTTTTCTCATGGGCTAATTTTCCATTTTTCCCCCAAGATCATAAAATACTAGAAGCGCCCTTAATATCTTTGACATGCAAAAAAGTTACTTGATTTTGACCATCCTTATAAAATCTCAATCATCCTCTCATACTTTGGCTTGCTTATATCTCTTCTCGCTGCTATTTTTGTCCATTAGAAACCACCTGAGTTTCCCTTCACAAAAAGGGGAAAAGAACAAGAAGAAAGGATGACGGAGGGAAAATAAATAGCATGCTGAAATCAGAAGGAAATATTTCATTTTTAGGACTACATGTGAGATATCCAAATGGCTCGCACATGTCACATGATCCCTAATGACAAGTTTTATGGTCAAAATTCTAAAAGTTTGTATTTGGACCATGGCATGGGAATAAAGAACCATCCTTGTTATACCAAAAATAAAAATCTGGATCGTATCTTACTCATAGGATAAGGAAAATATATTCCCACCATATCCTAATTATAGCCTAAATATTCTCTATGTAGGTCTTGTATGGTGGCTACGACCTCATGTTCATAGGAACTCATGAGTCTAAAAGGAAAATGTTATATCCTAAGACCCTAGGTTTTTTTCTTATACTATGGACTATTTCATGTGAACCATCCATGTGAACCCATGAGAAGCTCTACGGAATTTTCTTAAATAATAATGTAGTATTGCTTACTGCCTCAAAGATATGATAGCCTGAAAAATGATTCCATGCTTTTGGGATCAATCAAGCCTTGGGTTGCGTGATATGGATGCTTAGCTTTAATGGTTTAACGACCTTTTCCATGGAAATGCACATTCACCATTGTGAATTTAATGCAGTAGCAGATAAAGGAAAGGAAAACCTATAGAAGATAAAGGGAAGGAAAACCTTACCACCACACCCAATGCTAAGATCACCTTGCTTCCAAGTCACGGGAAGGGAAAACTGAGGATGACGTTGGCTACTTTTTCCCAATCAGAGAATAAAAATTCAAATTTAAAAAATACAAATATTAACAAATCTTAGCAACTATTGAAAAAATTCCAAATATTACATTGTACGGACATGATTAATACACCTTCACATTTTATATATATCCCCTTGTCAAGGACATTAAGAACATAATTACTATTAAAAATGACATTTCTTCAAAATTCCTTGGATTTGATTTTGATTGTTTAGTTTGCAAAGTTTAATGTTAATATGTATATTTGTTTTTATTTATTATCATGACTTGTGATTCCTACATCTTTTGTTGACAAATTTTCCCTTGTGTTCCCCTTCAAAGTGATCTTACTAACCCAGGGAACTATTTTAATTGACACCTCCCTAAAATGGTGATGAGTTGTAAACTCCCGTTAGTTTGTTTTTATGTGCTTTATAAAAAAGGTCATCCAACCTCAAATAGAGTATGGAGGTGGTTTGGATCCATAATATGGTCACATTGGCTATTGTCTCCCAATGTTATAAGATGACGTTTACAAATTGTTGATTGTTATTATTTATCCATTCACAATTACACTTGTACGGGTCTCAATGACTTGAGACACTTGCTTGGTCATTACCTTATTAAAGGGGGTGAATGATAAAATCTTATTAGTTCATCTTTGAATATTGTAGACAAAAAGTAGGCCCTACACATTAAAAATGGCATACCTAAATAGAATATGGAGGTGACCCTAGGTTTGTAATATAGTTATACAAGTTACTGTGTCTTGGTGTTATAAGTTCAACTCATATCTATAAATGCCTTTGTGAATAACTTAAAGTTCCAAGTAAAAGTCACTCTTGAAGAGTACACAAAGACAAACTTAGATATGAAATGTGTGTGTGTGTGTGATGTGTGTGTCCATGTGAATGCCCATATTCTAGTATTATAAGTTGGGAATTTACCTCTATGTTTTCAATAACTCTTTTTTATGTAAAATAAATTCCGTCGGAATCAAACATTGGTCAATAGTGTAGCGTAATGCTGGAAGATTTGATAGGGGGCTTACAACTTGAGAAACCAATTGTTTTTTTTTCCTTGAGATATGTCTGCTTATAAGGATAAAGATGTAAAAACATTTAATCCACTTCTTCAAAGTAACACTATGAGCATTATTGAACATATTTTTGCTTCATTCCATTTTAACCAAGACCAAAATGTCCTTAAGAGTACAAAGAAAGTTAGATTTCGTGTTAAGATTGATATCCACTTCTTATTCCTTGGATGTTCTTGGTAAAAATGAGGGTATGGATGGGGAGGTTGTCCAAAACAAACTTGCAGGGTGACATTTTGGTAGCACCATGATAGGTGGTATTGTAATACATTTCTACAAGGGGGGTGTTGTTGATGTATTTGTAGCTTCGAAAGATATTCTGATGTATATTATAATTGTATGTTGTTGTACCCCCATTAGGGTTATGTGTTACCCCTTTACGGGATGTCTAAATTGTGTCTAGACCTTGAGGTACAACCTCTATTGTAAGTCGGGGCAATAGTCCCCAGTGTAACATCATGTAATATGTAATTGTGTCTAGATCTTGAGGTACAACCTCTGTTGTAAGTCGGGGAAATAGTCCCCAATGTAACATCATGTAATATGTAATTGTGGTCTCTCTAGGAGAAGTGGGACCCCCCATGTGAGATGACATGTAGGCTCGAGTCTTATATTTGGTCAGTGACTTGAAAGGGTATAAATAGGGAGGTTCTCTCCCTAATTTATACACACCTCACACACTCTCTAAGGTGCATGAGAGAGAGAGACAGATAGAGGAGGAGATAAAGATAGTTGCTGAACATTTCTTATTACTTCTTTTGATCATCTTACTATTCTGAAGAAGTTTGCAGGGTTTTCTTCTTTATGGATTCCCCGATGAAAATATTTGTGTCTTGTGTATCTTTTATATCCTATGCATTTTGTTGTACTTGTTATTCTTTCAGATAAATATCCTAGATAATCTAATCGTATCTTAAGAAAATCTAACATGGTATCAAAGCCTCTCTTAAACAAGGCACTGTGCATCTACGGGAACTAGGGCTTCCTAGTTGAAGGTGTTCTCTCCACATATCATCAAGCAAGGAGGGCTAAGCTAACTCACCTCACTAGGGAGAATATGTTGCTGGTATAAGTTTATGAATGAAAGAAGTTTCACTATGCAGCCGAAATACAGTTACAATGACAGCTGATGGAAATTAGGGTTTCATGCTTGAAAACCCTAGAAGACTGAATTTAGTAATTCTAGAACTTTTGCTATAACACGACATCGGAGAATGTTCAGAAGCTGAGAATTTTATAGGATGAAAATAAATATTTTTTTTACCTTTTGTAAAAGTTTCAGCCTCATATTCGCTATACTTTAGGATATATGTTTCCTCCAAATCAGGGTTCCAGCCTTCTCCAGGATACAATCATGAGCAGGTGACCTAGGGAGATTTTCTATATCTTGAGATAGGAAGGTCCAAACTAAATTTAGCAATATTTTTAAGGTAGGGAGCAGAATTTATTTTTTGTGGTACGCTTTTTAGACCCAAAATGTGAAACAATGACATGTGGATGTCTGTACAAGTTCTTTATGTTAAACAGTCCTAAAAAAAAGTTCACCTTGGTAAAATCAGAATAAGTCTCATTAGAGGAAATTTCAACTCAAAATGGGCCTTTTAACTTTTATTCAAATTCCATGTCATCATGTGCTAGACAATGAAATTTCTTTAAATTTGAAATACCATATAGGTCTTAAACACTTTTTTAATATAAATTTGGGGATAGGTATCATAAAAAACACTACTTTTTTTGTTTGTATTTTTTACATATCTCCCTGTGTTTTTACTCAAATTTTGATCAGGAGAGCTCATTGGATGCAAAATTAAATTTCGCATCCAACGAGTACCCACTCGGCATAATTTTGATGGACCCCGCTACCCCAAAAACAAGAAATACCTGAAAAAATGGAATGATGACATCATCATTCTATTTTTTCAGGTATTTCTTATTTTTGGGGTAGAGGGGTCCGTCAAAAGTATGCCGAGTGGGTACTCGTTGGATGCAAAATTTAATTCCGCATCCAACGAGCTCTCCCGATCAAAATTTGAGTAAAAAAACAGGGAGATATTTCAAAAATACAAACAAAAAAGTAGTTTTTTTCTTTTCTTCCCCCAAAATTAATAAATATTATTTTATTATTTTAACTATTATTTGATTAGTTCATTTTAGGAGGCCCATTTTGAGTTGAAATTTCCTCTAATGCATTTGGAGAATTCATTTCTTCTATAACTGGTGGAATTGGAAAGAAGATATATCAGGATATCGTAGTGAGAAATTTCATACTATAAGGATTTGAAACTTTGAAGATATAGTAGAATCAATTTCAGAAATTTCTATAGAAGAAATTGGAAAACTAGGGCTTACTGTTTCGGGAGCTTCCCACCATTGTTTTCAGAAAAGAAGTACATTATATATCTCGACTTGAAGAGGACAATTTTTTTTCCAATCAGAAGTTTGAAATTCCAAGTTTGAGAAATTAGGGTTTCTCTAACAAACCCTAAATCAGCCAGCTCCGGAACCAGGTCAGACACCTCAAATCAGTAAGATCTAAATTTTTTCTATTTACATTTGAGGTTCTCATTTCAAAATGACTAATCACACCTAGCTTGATGATAAGATTGGTGAAGATGAAAACTTCTGAGTATGGAAGTATAGGACCTCTGTGATCCTTCAAGAAAATGACTTGGATCAGTATTTCAGTAAGGAAATTATAAGAGCCATAGGGAGATGAGGCTAAGGATAAATCCAAGAGAATCATTGCATATTCTATTAAAGAT
>LPNX011037919.1:24203-41301 GCA_001517045.1 Pseudotsuga menziesii | reverse complement strand
CGGTTGCTCTAATGTCTGGTCTGTTCCTCCTCACACGCAAAGCCGTGGTCTGTTCTTCCCCAAGCAGAGGAAAAACCTGTTCATCCTCGCGTGTATCGGATGGTCTGTTCGTTCCTCATGGTGGTCGGTTCACCCTCACGCAGGGAGAGTTGTTCACTCTCATGTCGTTCGTCGGCCTATTGTGACATTCTTTCCACTCACACAGAGACCAGTGAGCTATTCTCTCGCTGCCTTACCTTCTCACGCAGCCAAAAGAGGAGTTGTGTATCAATGGCCATCTGCGTTTTCCCACAAAGTGGAATCAGGTATGTTTTTCCCTGTGATTTGTGCTCACTGGTTATGTTTTTGGGGCTGTTGTCTTCCCCACGTTTTGTTGGCTGTGGTGCTCAAATTCGTTTTGGGCCATTGTGGATTTCTAATCTGTTGGTTGAGTTTCCCTCTGTCCACGCTAGGAGTTGGCTTCTCCTTTGTTTGGGACTATGTAAGTTTCCTAGCCGTTACCTAGAGGAATTGTGTGTGCTGTGGGCTGTGGATTCCAACCTGTTGGCTGAATTTCCCTATTTGGAACTGTGGATTGCTACTATCATTCATTGTATGTTTGTGGCTGCTGGAGTACCCTGGTTTTGGGTTGCAGCTGAGTTGTTTTTGCCACAATAGGGCCAAGAACAACTCCATGTTTCCTTGTGGGATTGATTTGTGCTCATCGTTGTTGGGATTATCCCTGGTCATCTTTGCTTCTTCACAGGGATGTGAAGGGTTGTTTGGCTGCGGGTATGTAGTGGTTGTCCCTTGGACGGTGCTGTCTTGGCCGATCTGTTGATGGCCTGGTAAACCTAGCTGTATTGGTTTGCTGATTGTGTCCATTGGCTATGTGTAAGCCTGCATTGACCCTTATCCTTGGAGGAATCATGCCTAGCTCGGGGGTGGCAGTGTGTTGAGAGATTGATGAGCACGCTGGCCTATGGTTGGCTGGAACGTTGCAGCGACGTAGCTGGTTGTGGGATTCTTCATCAAAAGATAAGTACTGCTGCTAATTCATCTCTGCAATTTATATCTATTGTCAACTGAATTATGATGAACATGTGAATGCTGGAATGTATATGCTACTTCTGCTAAATAATGATAAATTATGCATTGAGTAACTATGCATCTAGTTATCCTGTTATGCATTATGTTTAAGCAATTTAATATCAGCATTTACTTATCCCTGTTTGTGTTCATGGGGTTGTTTTCCCGTATGCTTGATGTTCGTCGCGTCCTCTTCGCCGGTCAGAGGGTTGGGGACATGACAATATCTGTCAAGCGATGAGGAATATGAAGGAATCAATTCTTGAAGAACCTCTTATCCATATTATAATTTGGATAGGAAATGATGTTGTTATGAATGAAGAAGATGATGAAGTCGAAGGCTCAAGAAGGAGTCTACCCACGAAACAAATAAATATAAGTATTCAATTTTCATTTAATGATATTGTTTGGTTATACATTTGTTTATATTGAGTTGATGGTTGAGTATTTTTCATTTATACTACTGAATTACACATAATGGGTGAGAATTCAATGATGGTGTACAACATTCCATTACTACTTATCTAGATTGAAACCTCTTTGTTGGAATATTAGGAGTAGTACACACTCTTAATAACATTGGGTTAGAATGCATCTAGAAGTTACTGTATGTATACATGATATGGATGAATGTTGTGGCATTGGCTAAAATCGTTGCATGGCTATGTGACATATATTTGTCACTATTAATAGGTTTTAGAAATTATGATATGTTTCTAATCATGAAACTAAATTAAACTTTAGATCATTCTAAAGAACAAGTAATGGCAGTTCAGAAGAAGAACTCGAAGCTTCCCAAGTCAAAGACACCATGGCAAAAGAAAGAGATTCAGAAGAATATAAACAAAATGGTAGATCCACCTCGAGAGATGAAGACCACCTTGGGCACGAGAAATAATACAAGATGAAGAATAGTATGACGAGACTTGCAAAGAAAGAAATAGGCCTCATACATGCTCTAGTTATGTGGCATTGTTTAGTGACATCATTGATGCAGAACCTTCCAGCTATGAAGAAGTAGCCAAGAAGAAAGGGAAGGAGACTGTGATCAAATAGTATTAGTTCAAGAAGAATGATGTCTAGAATGCATTGTCAAGACCTGAAGGGAAGTATGTAGTGTCTTCCATATGGATCTAAAATATCTAGCATGCAATATATGGCAGCATCGTGGGATACAAGGCAAGATTCGTAGCACGAGTCTTATCATAGAAAGAAGGCACCGACTACGAAGAGACATTTGCACCAATGACATGGTACACTTCCATTATATCCATACATACAGGTATGAGATGGGAAATACATCATATTACATCAAGATAACATTCTTGAATGATGTAGTCAAGGAGGAAGTATACGTAGAGCAACCATTGGGAGTTGAGACATGTGAAAAGCAGACTCATGTGTGCAAATTAAAGAAGTCCTTGTACGAGCTCAGAAGGCACCCATGGGATAGAACATATAGTTACATAAGGATATTGAAGATAACCTAGAGTGACGAAGATCTTAATCTTTGCTACAATAAGATGAAAGCCTATAGAGGATGACCAACTCACATATGGATGCAAGAAGAACTTTTCAACAAAGTTCAAGATAGGCGGTCTTGGTATCTAGTGACCCTAGATGGATACATAGAACATTAGTAGCAGAGTAAGCTACTTGTCACTCCATTACAAAATGTTTCAATACATAGAATATGAAAGGAAGAGGGAGAATGATGCTCCACTTCAGAGGGAGTGATTGCATAAAATCCTTAGTTTCGACATGGTATGGCAAGATGGACCACTTACTGATGGCTCTAGTGATGCAGGAACATCGTGTCATGCCAGCAATGTGAAGAGTTGGGCACATGGTGTGGCATATTTTTGGTTGTTTTCTGAGTCATAGTTTGTTAGTGTCGATAGGAATGATGGCAGATCATGACTCCCTAGGACGAGATCAAGCCCTAGGCTGTTTATTGTGATAGGGACATTTTCATCATTCTTTGTAGTTGTTTTTCTTCAGTTACAGGACCACTCGGGGTGGGAATAATAGTTTATCTTAAATAGGAAGATTAGAGAAGTAGAGGGGGTTGTTCTCTTTAGCGTGAGAATTCCAATTTACAAAGAGAAGGATAGACTTGCGTCTAGTTACACTTGTAAATATTTTGAAAATCCTGAAGAAGGAGAGTCGAGTTGTGTGTTTGTTATATTTCTTAATAGAAGGATTGGTTGTGTGTTTGCAGTGTTGTTAGCCTAGATGCATGTGTTGTTTGAACTATGTATCCATGTAGAACCGACTTTGGTGGTTTTCTGAACATCTGTGTATTTCTGTGAAATTGTTGATTCACGTGTTAAATATTTACTTGAATATTTGAAATAGATCGTAGATGCATGCATAGAAGTGTTAGGCTAATGAATCTTGAAGATTGTAGGTTGAATTGATTGATTCTCTGATCAATCAGTGCAACATGCATATTCTCTACCCTTAACATGTTTTACATTGAATGAACGGTTGGGATTGAGTCCGCAGACAAAGATCTGATGATCCATGAGAGATCCACAATGAAATTTGCAAGGGAAATAATGGATCTATAGAGGTCTATGAGATCTGCATCAAAGAGTAGATCGAGAGTCGTGGAGAAGGCAACAAAGATCTAACGAGTGGAAAAATTGTGGAAGACAAGTTGCGAAGGAGAAAATTTGGAAAGTTGGTCAGGCATCCCGCAACCTGCATTCAGAAATCCTGTTGCAGAAACTCTGTTGTGGAAACAGAGTTGCGGAAAAGCTGTTGTGGAAGCAGAATTGCGGGGAGGTAATTTTAGAGAAGAATTTGGCCGAGGGATAAATTTGGTAGTCCTACTAAGTGTAGGAGTGACGAGATCCTGTAAGTGCTGGTTGGGTTTGAATAGGTTGATCTGACCTACACCAATTTTGGTATGAGAGCAAGGAGAAGCTCGCGTGAGAGAGAATTCTAGCAGTAGAATTGTGGAAGGAACAAAGAAGAGTGCTCAAGAGGTTCTAGATAGAGGACTAGCGTTACCAAATGACCAAGTACAGAGAAGGGGATTGGTGAGGTAAGTTGTAACAGTGTGAAAGAGAATTGTTATTGCAGAGGCTTACTGCCAGAGGATGGCTGCACACATAAGCAGAGAAACAGGTCGTGACAATAGTAGACCAGCGGTGAATGCAGAAGTTATGGAGAAAATGAGGGAGTTACGAGCACGTCTGGAAGCCATGGAAACAGAGAAATGAAGAGACCTAGAAGCAGGGGATGTAAGTGAGCCTGAGGATTAACATAAAAGAGAAGAATTTACAACTATGCAAGAAACACCTAAGCTAAGATATTTCATATCGATTCTAGGCGCAACTTCAAGGCCGAAGCCTAAGTTTCTACCTATGATGGAATTCTCATTGCTGAGCATCTCATTGACTCTATCAGTGAGCTGGATAAGTACTTTGAGTACTATGAGAGTGAAGAAGAAAAGAGAGTGTGATTGGTTGTGACAAGGTTGAAAGGGCATGCATCCTTGTCGTGGGATAGTGTGCAAGCAGAAAGGAGGAGGAAGAATAAGTCATTGATAAAGAGCTGGGATAGGATGGTAGAAAAGATGAGGGCTAAGTTCTTGCCCAAATATTACTAGTTAATTCTATATAGATAGGTACAAAACCTTAGACAAAAATTGTTAATAGTGAGAGAGTACATTGAAGAGTTCTACAAAGTAAACCTAAGGGCAGGATATGTGGAAGAGTCAGCAGAAAAGGCTGCTAGATATGTCAATGGTCTAAGGACGGATGTCCAAGAAGATATCAGCATGATATCACCTAGAACAATGGAGGAGGCATATCAATGTGCCTTGATGGTAGAAGAAAAGATAGCAAGGAAGTAGAGCTTCAACCAGAGGAAGAGGACAAGCAGCTGGAAGAGGAAGATTTGGATAATAGAGGGGAGAGTCCAGTAACTCTAACTAGTAAGAGCAGCATGATAGAGGAGGTGACTCTGGCAGAAGAGGACCTTACTATGGGTTGTATGAGTGGTTGGTCATGCCATTTGCATTGTCCAATGCACCGAGAAATTTTATGACATTGATGAATGAAGTATTGAGAGATTTTATAGGTAATTTTGTGATCGTTTACCTTGATGATATTTTGATTTTCAACCAAACAGAAGAAGAGCATATGAAGCATCTTAGATATGTTTTAGAGAGGATGCAACAGGAAAAGTTGCTGGTAAATGTGAAGAAGTGTACATTTATGAAGCCATATCTGGTATATTTAGGTTTTGTTATCTCAAGAGATGGGGTTGAAGATGGATCCAGAAAATGTGCAAGCAATCACTTATTGGCCTTCACCTAGGAACATATTTGAGATAAGAATTTTTCGTGGATTGGCAAGTTTTTATAGGAAATTTATAAATAATTTCAGTGGTATTTGTGCATCTATTATCGAGATAATTAATAAGGATAGACAACCATTTCAATGGACAGCAAAGGATGAAAGGAGTTTTCAGTTCTTGAAGAAGAAGATCACTGAAAAACCAGTATTGAAGTTACCAGACTTCAAACACCCTTTCCAAGTGTGACGCCAGTGGAGTAGAAATCAGAGCTGTGCTCACTCTGCAAGAAAGGCCTATAGCATATTTTAGTGAGAAGTTGAATGATGGAAAGCAGAGGTACTCATCTTATGACAAAGATTTTTATGCTATTTTCAAGCAATGAAGCATTGGAGACATTATTTGATGCCTAGAGAATTTGTGTTATATTCTGAGAACCATGGATTGCAGTACATTATGCAGCAACCTAAGTTGAACTTGAAACATGTCAAGTGGGTTGAGTTCTTACAGAGCTTTACCTTTATGTTGAAGCACATAAGTGGATAGACAAACAAAATATCTGATGTCTTAAGTAGGAGATTGCTTATTATTCAAGAGAATCATATCCAACTCTTGGGATTTGAGCATTTAAGCGATTTGTATGAGACTGATATTTATTTCCAGGAAGCTTACAAGGCTTGTAAGAATCTAGTCGAGGTGGACAGAGAGCGATGGATGGAGTATACGCTACAAGATGGTTTACTCTTTAGAAGCAGTAAACTATGTATGCCAAAGTGTTCCATGAGAGAGAACTTGATACAGGAAAAACACAATAGAGGTATGGCAGGTCACTTTGGAAGTGATAAAACCTTTGGACAGTTAGGTCATTTCTGTTTTTGGCCAAGGATGAGGTCTGAAGTTGAGAAGTTTGTAAGCATATGTAGAATATGCCAGAATGCTAAAGGAAGAAGCCAAAACATAGGGTTGCATACACCATTTCCTATTCTACCTAGGCCTTGGGATTCTGTAAGTATGGACTTCATTATGGGTTTACCAAGAACTCGGAAGGGACAAGATTATATCTTCATAGTTGTTGATAGATTCACTAGGATGGCACATTTCATTCCATGCTACAAGACTAGTGATGCTACACACATTGCTAACTTGTTTTTCAATGAAGTTGTGAAGCTACATGGTTTACCTAGAAGCCTTGTATCAGATAGATATGTGAAGTTCACAGGTCATTTCTGGAGGACCTTGTGGAAGAATTTGGGTACCAGACTGAACTTCAGTTCATCATATCACCCACAGTTTGATGGACAAACAGAATTAGTTAATAGGAGTCTAGGGTACCTGTTGAGAAGTGTGATTGGAGAGAGTCTGAAGCAGTGGGACAAAGTATTAGCTCAAGGTAATTTTTCCTATAATTATTCACCAAACAGAAGTACATGGATGAGTCCATTTCAAATTGTATATTGAATGCATCCAATAGGAGAGTGTGAACTTCGTAAATTAGGTCAATTGAAGAAACAGAGTGTTGATGGAGAATATTTTGCAACGAGGATCAGTGAACTAGAGGAGCAAGTGAAAGCAAGGTTATAGCAGAGTAACACCAGTTACAAGGCCAGAGCAGATTCCAAAAGGAGAGAGAAGAACTATGAAGTAGGATATTTGGTCTTAGCATATCTAAAGAGAGAATGATTTCCAGAAGGAGAGTATAACAAGATGAAGACGAAGAAGATTGGACCATGCAAGATACTTAGAAAATTCTCAGCAAAGGATTATGAGTTAGAGATGCCTACCGGAGTGTGTATTTCACCAATATTTAATGTTGAGGATCTATATCCTTATGTAGTAGGTGATACTGGACCCTTTGCAGAAGGTGAAAATCCTATTGAGTACCTACAATGGGTGAGGCAGATGCCTGTGGCATAGCCATTGGAAGTTGAGGCCATTCTAGACACTAAAGTGGTAAATAGTACAAGAAAGAAGGACTATCTAGAGTATTTGGTCAAATGGAAGAAGAGACCAACATAGGATTCTACTTGGATGAGCGCTGCAAAGTTGGAAGCCAAGGGTTTAACTGTAGCTGATCTAATGAACAGGGGTTCATAATTTTTCACCCTTGCGAGTCTAATGCAGGAGCATCATGGCATGCCAACAATGTGATGAGTTGGTCACAAGTTGTGGCATATTTTTGGTTGTTTTGTTGAGTCATAGTTTGTTAGCACCAATAGGAATGATGGCAGATCATGACTCCCTGCGAGGAGATCAAGCCGTAGGTTTTTTATTGTGATAGGGACGTTTTCATCATGCTTTGTAGTTGTTTTTTTTGGGTTAAAGGACCACTCGGGGTGGGAGTAACATCTTATCTTAAATAGGAAAATTAGAGAAGTAGAGGGGGTTCTTCTCTTCAGTGTGAGAATTCCAATTTGCAGAGAGAAGGACAGACCTGCATCTGGTTCCACTTGTAAATATTTTGAAAATCTTGAAGAAGGAGAGACGAGTTGTGTGTTTGTTCTATTGCTCAATAGAAGGATTAGTTGTGTGTTTGTAGTTTTGCTTGACTAGATGCATGTTTCCTTTTAATATGTATCCGTGCAGAGCTGACTTCGGTGGTTTTCTGAACATCTGTGTATTTCTATGAAATTGTTGATTCACGTGTTAAATTGTTTCTTGAATAGTTGAAATAGGTCATAGATGCATGCATAGAATTGTTAGGCTAATGAATCTTGAATATTGTAGGCTGGATTGATCAATTCTCTAATCAATCAGTGCAACACATAGATTTTATACCCTTAACAAGTTTTGCAGCGAATGAACAGTGGAGATTGAGTCCGCAAATGAAGATATGACGGTCTAGGAGATATTTGCAATGGAAGTTGTGAGGGTGATAACGGATCTACAAAGGTCTATGAGATCTGCATCAAAGAGTAGATCGATGATTGTGGAGAAGGCCGCAAAGATCTAACAGCTGGAAAAATTGCAAAAGAAAATTTGTGGAAGACAAGTTGCGGTGGAGCAACTTTGGAAAGTTGGTCGGGCATCCCTCATCCCACATCTCGCAACCCGTATGCAGAAATCCTGTTGCGGAAACTTTGTTGTAGAAAAGATGTTGTGGAAGCAGAATTGCGGGGAGGTAATTTTACAGAAGAATTTGGCCGAGAGCTAAATTTGGTAGTCCTGCTAAGTGTAGGAGTGACCAGATCTTGTAAGTGTTGGCTGGGTTGGTTGTGGTTTTACAACTTGCACCATCTAGGATTTACTAAGAGTAAAGAGGATTCCAACCTTTACTACAAGGTTTAAGGAAAAATACTAGTGATGCTCCTGTTATATGTCGATGACCTATTCCTGATAGGAAAAGAGGATCTCTATAAAGATGTAAGAAGGACACTTTCTACAGAGTTGAAGATGAAAGACCTAGGGATAATGCACTACTTATTAGGAATGGAGGTGTGGAAGAATGTGAATGTGATTTTCCTTGGTCAAGGAAAGTATGCAGTGGAGATTGTGAATAAATTCGAAATACTAGACCGCAATGTAATAACCACACCTATGGCATCAAACTTGAAGCTTTTGTGTGATTCTTCATTAGAGACAGTTGATGCCACGATGTATTGTCGGATTATTTGTTCATTGATGTGCCTGACGAATATGAGACTAGACATATGCTTTGTTGTCAACAACTTGAGCCAGTTCCTAAAAATCTGAGACATGCTCACCTTGTTGTAAAGCATGTAGTGAGGAACCTGAAGGGTACAGTTGAGTATGGGCTCAAGTATGATATGAATCAGAAGTTTAACTTGTATGGTTATGTTGATTCAGATCGGTAGTGCAACTAAGAAGAAGAGAACCTTGGGTTTCTTCTTCACTTTGATACCCAGTATGGGCTACTAGTTTGGCAGGATGCAGTCCTGCATGGCACTGAGTACAGCCAAGGAAAAATATGTTGCCACTTGCTTGGATATTTGTGAGTTAGTATGTTTCTTTTGAAATCTACTATTTGATTTGATTGATCTGACTTGAATTTTTGTATGATGCAGAGAGGAGTAGTGAAGCTCTTGTATGTGATCCAGATCGAGATCTCTCGAAAGAGGGAGTGATGAGTTCTAGCATAGCCGATGAGACAAGTTGTCTGAGCATAAAAATCTGGCGAATATCGTAGGTTTCTCAGACGTAATCAATCCTATAGGTTCTCCTCGGATGTAATTAGTCCTGATGAAGCTCGCATGTTATCCTTGGATGTAATCAGTCCTGATGTGATTCTATGCCTGAAATGGCCAAAGTGAAGTTTGAATACTTCAGAGAGAAGCTCGGTGTACTTCAGATCACGGTTCCTTCCAAGGGGAAGTGATGAGTCCGGAAGACGGAGATATACATAAGCCTTTCTGACATGGTGGTAGGTTAGGTCCTCCCATGGTCGTTGATGTAAGTGTTGGATCCTTTTCGACATGGTTCCAGGATAGGTCCTCCCATTGTCGTTGATGTAAGTGTTGGAGCCTTTCCGTCATTGTGGTAGGATAGGTCCTCCCATGGTCATTGATGTAAGTGTTGGATCCTTTCTGACATGGTGGTAGGCTAGGTCATCCCATGTTCGTTGTTGTAAGTGTTGGAGCTTTCTTGACATGGTGGTAGGTTATTCCTCCTATGTTCGTTGATGTAAATGCTGAGCCTTTCCCGGATGGTGGTAGGTTTGTCCTCCCATGCTGCTGGACGTAATTTTTGTGTTATGTGTATCTGGTTTGTGCTCCATGTGATGACAAGATGATCTAAACATGACAAGGTAACAATAGGGTACACAAGTGTTGCAAGCCATGTAATCAGTCCTCGGATGCTCCTTTAGGTTTTACAGTGGCATATAATCAGTCTTGGGAGATCATGCAGGTTTCGCAAGAGAAAGATAATAAGTTCTGGGATGTACCTACTTTATGCCTTGCTCGCAAAGATGATGAATACCTACATGGAGGCTGGGCCTACATCCAACATGAAAAACGGTTGGCACTATAGAAACTTCTGATGACAGATAGTATGGGATGATGATCAAATTATAAGAATATGATGGTAGCAGCTATGATAAAGACTCTATGGCTCCTTAATGATGATGATGCAATGAAGACCTCACCAAATGTGTTTATGACTGTGTAGAGAGAGAATACCTTCCTAGTTAAGAGGGGGTGTTGATGTATTTGTAACTTCGAAAGATATTCCAATGTATATTATCATTGTATGTTATTGTACACCCATTGGGGATGTTTATTACCCCTTTACGAGATGTCTAAATTGTGTCTAGACCTTCAGGTACAACCTCATGTATTATGTTTAAACATGTATGCAATTCATCCAATTTTTCCAAATATTTGAGCAATTAAAATTATTTTGGCAATATCTTAATGTGACTTTGGCGTTTGCGTGTGTAAAATTATTTAAGAAAAAACACAAATTCCGGTAACGAGGAGAATACATTTCTTATACACCACAGTTCTAATGCATAAAATAATACAAATTAATCATCTATGCATGTTGCTTATGGAGCGATCATAATACAAATTAATCATCTATGCATGTTGCTTATGGAGCGATCATAAATGGTAGGTTTAAATCTGAGACTTTGTAACTATTACTATTTAAATTGAAAATGTATTGTATAGTATGAGTTCATGCCATAATGCTTTGTACCTATTTTCATTTTAGCATCATATATTCTTTGTGGAAATCTATAGGAGAATAATGAGCAAGCAAAGCTATGGGAAACAAGTCCCTATTTAAATTAAAAGGCGCCCATCCATACTTCTTTAGTTCAATTTTTTAATATTCATTTATGTTTGCAATGATATTATATGTTATAGGTTATAGGTTGTAAAACGCATCAAACATTTTGTATAATTTTTTTAATTTAATAATATTATGTTTAAATACAATTTTATAAAAATTATTTGTTGTATATTTTTGTTAAATTTTAAATTTTAATTGCATAATAAAACTAACATTCTTACCAATCAAGTAGAATGAGTAGTTGTTAAACAAATACTAAACATTAAAGTAATTATCATATCTTTTAAATATCTAAAAACAATAAAACAAATACTATTTAATAAACCTAAAAAAAAAACTGATATTAAGTATAAAACTTTAATTAATTATAGATTTAAATAATTAAATAGTGAATTCTTAAGTGGAGCTGATTTAAAACTTAATTAAGAAGTGTTTAAGCATAACTAGTACAACCACAAGTAAAGTGGCTAGTGAATGAACCAACCACTTAGTTTTGTGAAGATAGCTAGTTGTTAAACAAAGGATAAAATATATAAATTTATATTCATTGTTCATACATTGTTAGAGTTAATATAAGCACAAAACAAATACTATATAATAAACAAACAAAAAACAAAAACAAATTGTTACCAGTTTCTTTAACCACCATTTAATTGAAGCTTATTTAAATTTTAGTAAGGTACATTTAAGCATAACAAGATATGAAAAGACTATGAAATAAATCCCTAATGTATAGGATTACACTTGGGTTACTCTTGTTGATCCGCTCAAGCAAGTCCAAAACCTAAATGCCTATAGACATAGCAAGATAAGATGACCATGAAATGAATATCCATTGTACACTTGTTAGACTCCACTTAATCTTGTTGATTTGCTCAAAGAAATCCAAAATATGAGATAATATGTAATCACCTATTTATGTAATTAAGCGTATATATCTTAGAATTTTGGGGTGGAGTAGCATCTATGATTTTTCATCTATGGGCGACAAGTGTATTATCCACATTCATTCTAAGGCAGTCACCAAAACTGATAATTAAACATTTCAAAAAAATAAAAAATAAAATCGTTAACATATGATAAGCACAGCTCATGATAGTTTATTAGATACAACTATCCATTATTAGATACAACTATAAGCTTAACTCCATTGATGATACAACTATTAGCTTAATTTCAATTCCAATCATGAATTTTACTTGAAGTTTAATTAATTATATATATTAACTTTTAACTCCAATGATTTTACAACTATTAACTTAACTTCAACTCAACTCTAATCAGTATTGGATACTTATTAGCTTACTTATTAGATACATCTATTAGTTAAACTCCAATAATTCTACAAATATTAGCTTAACTTCAATTTTAATGAAAGTTATACTGGATAACTATTAAATTAAATCTTAATACAATAAAATATAAACCCATTTGTTTTATGAATGTACAATCCGAACTATTTTATTTAAGTAAAATTCAATATACATAAAAAAACAAATGAGATAAGTATTCCAGATCCAACAATTCAATTTCTAAAAGACTCAATACAAACATTTTGTGTAGATATATTTCCATATGATTTCCTCTCAAATATAATCTTTAAAAAATTAAATCACTATTTTTATGGATCCACTATCAGCACAATTTCATTTCGAATAAATTTAACATAAACATAAAAATTTAAATCAGTATTTGACACATTGTTTTGAAAGAAAAAGTAATATCATGAGACATAGACATGGACAAGAGATTTTTTGTCTATTTTTTTTCATCTATGGATGAGAATGAGACAAGTGTACTTTCTAGAGTAATTATATGGTATGGTTCAAAATTTATAATTAATAATTATAAAAAATAAAAAATAGCTCAAGTGATAAGTGCTCTTTATGGTGGTTAAAAAAAATAGCTCATGTGAGAGTAATATGCACAAGTTTTAGTAAAATTGAATTTTACAGATTGTTGAAGTAATGTGCACGTCATGAGATAGTCAAATTCCTAATAAATTTCTCTAAACTCATGTGATATCTGTATTTAGTGGCATGGCAATGTGCAACTCATGTAACACTAGAAGTATGTCTCACACTTTGGAGTCAATTAATATGCATTTAAGGCTTAGTGGAACTCCATTTGGAAGCTAATAGTTTAGATCACGAGTTGTTATATTAACTACAATAACCTTATATTAACTTTTAAAAACTATTAGATACAACTATTATTAAGAATTGTAATCTCAATGGACCACTATCAATAGTGCATTAATTAGTTAGTTAGTTTTAGAGAGTAGTTGAGTTGGTCACATTACCTAGAATTAGTGGCCCATAGTATTTGATGACCCATGGTATTTACCCATGGTTTTGCTGTTATGTAATCCTATAAAATACAGTTGCTTAAGGCAATCAATTCGTCCATAGTGCTTCTGTCTTCTATCTTGTTTTATTTAACATGGTATCATAGCTTACGCCCTGATCCTAGGGTAAGCATTTTCACAGAGTAGAAAGCACTTTTAGTCAAAAGCCGAGATCAGCCTTTTCACATACTCGAAAGCACTTTCAGTTAGAGGCCAAGATCTGTAACGTCTTTTATTTGCCACTGCCACTTGTAAAGAGGATAAGAGCGTTACCACAGCTCTTGTTGCACTTGGAGAACAAGGAACTGCCAGGTCTTACACAATTTTTTCACCCGAAAGTTCACCGCGTTCTCCAAGTGCAACCAGAGTGAGTGGTAAGGCTCTTATCCTCTTCACAAGATCTAGAAAAATAAAATAAAAAAGAATGCAATCTAGAAATAAAAGATCTGACGGATCTGGGATTCTAACTCAAAGTGCTTTCCACTCTATGAAAAGGAGGATCTGGGTTTATGACTGAAAGTGCTTTCCACTCTGTGAAAAGGCTTATCCTCGGATCAAACAGTAAGCTTTGATACCATGTCAAAGAAAACAATGGAATAGACAAAAGCACTATAGGCCTATTGATCTATAAAAGTTGAGATTACATATTTCAACAACTGTTAGATTAAATCCACTTATGAGAACTATAAGCTTGACTTTAACTATAAGCTTAACAATCACAAATTAAATGATTATTATATTAGATTAACTATTATATATGAATAATTCACATATTCTTTAGAAAAAAAAAGTTATTAATGTGTTAAATATATGGCTTTCAACCTATTCTCCTGTTTTACTCGATATTTATTATGCCCAGTCCTAGTCTAAAAGGCCGGGTGGATTAAGTTATATTTCATGGTAAATCTTCTTCGGTATTTCAACTTTCAACTGTCCAGTAATCTCAACGTTGAGTAAGTAATTTGCTCTGACTTAGCTGTTCAAAACAAATGACAAATATTACGCAGTTAATAAGACGTGATTTACTGCAAGAAGACGGGTGGATTAAACTCATATTTCAAGTAAGAACAATCTCTTTCTTTCTTTAATATTTTTATTCTCATAAATTTGTAGTTATGATCCAAGCTGTTACAGAACTATCTTCATGGTAAGAACAATCTCTTTCGTTATTTTTTTATTCTCATAAATTTGTAGTTATGATCCAAGCTGTTACAGATATCTTCATGGTGAATCCTCCTGTAGTTATGATCCAAGCTGTAGTTATGATCCAAGCTGTTACAGTTATGATCCAAGCTGTTACAGATATTTATGATCCAAGCTGTAGTTATGATCCAAGCTGTTACAGATATTTTTTTATTCTCTCCAGTAATCTTAAAGTAGAATTGGCGTTTATGTAAATCTTCCTCGGTATTATATAGTTTTGTCCAGTAATCTGAAAGTAGAATTGGCTAGCGTTGAGTAATGTGCACTTGTTCTAAATAATCGACAAATATTAAGCAGTAATTTCGTAATTTCGTAAATTAAGTCAAAAGAAAATCGGTTAATTGTAAGTAATAAAATAAAGGAATCCAAATGAATTGGATAAGATAAATACCTAATGGAATTCAATTGTGTTGATTAGTATGAAACACAAATGAAAATGTGTTTTTACTATGTAGTAAACATAATGAATATTGAAAAGAAAAATAAATTGTACGAAAATATACTTCTTAGCAATAATATTCTCAAAGGCAATTTCCAATGAATGAGATGTCATTATTCATGGTATTTTGTCATCTTTAGCTTCTTTCTCATTAAAAACATTATTTTCTACAGTATGATACATATGGTTTCTAGGGATGAATTATCTGTTCTTATCATACACCTCATTTCATAAACTTCTTAAATGTCTAAAAGTTGTCATGGGACCACATAAGAAACATGCATATTTACTAAAAAAAAATTGTTTATAAAGCTTGAAAGTCCTAAAATAATGCTAATAAAACTAAAAAAAATATTTGAAGCATAGAATAGTGATTTATAACACTTGTATTTCATTGCAAACTCCGATACTTAATTTTTGGCAGGTTTAACTTCTTTAAATTTTTTGTAAGTCAAGATAATCAATATGTGTAACTCTTATACTCAATAATATTAGCTCTAGCACTTGGCTCTAAATCCCAATGCTTATTATATAGGAGGAAACTAAACATTATGTTTAACTTATGAAAGTCTAACAATGTTAGAAGCACCACTCCTATGAAAATAATTTTTTTATACATATTTTATAATTATATAAATTAAAAAATCCAAATCTCAAAGCATAATTCATGATAAAATATATAAACATTTACACATATTTTAATGTAATATATGTTTTTGTCTTGTTTAGAGATAACTTTCAAGATGTTTGTGTTTAAGTTTATCCATAGACACTCATTAAAATGTTTATTTAGAAATTTGTAATATTATATTTTATGATGAAAATAAACCAAAATTAGACATGACAAGACTAAAAATATTATCAATTTTTAGTAATATATTAAACCACTTTTACCTCAAACGAATTGTTAGGTGAAAAATGATTCTTAAATTTTATGGTTTATTGTTTTGTAAAAAATAATTGTTTTAACCCCCAAAATAGTATTCATTAGTAGAATGTGACCTTGAGACCATTGGGTTGGTGAAAAATGACAAAAAAAAACAAACCCTTGAGACATTTGGTTGGTGAGAAATTACAAAAAATAATATTATCCATTTTGAGACATTTGGTTGGTAAAACATGTAAAAGAAAAAAATATATATTACTCATCAATACAATATTTTTAATAAAAAAATTGTTTTATGAAAAATGTATAATTTTTTTTTTATAGATTGGATCTTACAAGGCCTTTCAAACTCAAAGATATCAAAAGTAACTAGATAAATCAATAAATTGCATGTAAACACATAAAAACAAACATTTCATTATTTTTGAAAAAACTTGTAATCATAATATAATTATGATTAAAGTGAAATTTCATCATGAGTCGAAAATTAAAAAATTAATAGCGAGATCGAAAATTCCCTTTCTGAAAAATAAACGTAGATAATATGATGAGCTAATGTTCCCTAATTGACAGGGAACATTAAAAAGGAAATACTATAGATGGTTAGTTCATTATGAGGATAAACATAATTTAAAATAGAATCAGAAATTAGTAAAATTATATTGCAACTGAAATATGATTTAATAAAATTTGGTCTTCAAATGGATACAACAAAATCTCTTTCGACACTGGTGTACAATATATTCGTTAGGTTTATCCCCCTCATAACAAACTCTATTGTTATTGGTGACATCTGTATTTTCCCATGTTTTCTTTTGCTAAAGGCAATTCATGTCCATATATAAACACAGCTTGATGGCAAAACCTTTTGTGAAATTTTGATGTTTATTATTTATATTAATCCAGGAATTCCTTATGGTGACGTGGCGATCTTCTTTTAATAAGTTGGCATAAATTTCATTTTTTACCACTTACCAGGAAAGAAAGTATATGTTAAAAATTTAATTTTATAATAATAACATCTCAAACTTTTACAAGAAGATAAAAAATCTATATGTTTTTATGTTTTGGTGTAAAGATAAAAAATCCATTAGCA
>LPNX011037919.1:5738-19664 GCA_001517045.1 Pseudotsuga menziesii | reverse complement strand
TTGATAACTAAGTTCAAATTAACAAAAATTCCATCACCAAATTGATATTTTCATGAAGATTCATAACCCAGATTCACCATACCTACAAAAATAGATTACTAACAAAAACCAAATATTCCAACTAGCATCACAACCAGCAGTTGAAGCAGCACAACCAAGAGCATAATTTCCATCATAAGTTCCAAGCAAAGGCAAAGTGATGGATGGGCCTATACAGCCTAGTAGAGAGATTGGCTCTACAGACTACTACTCACCCGTTAAAAATGGCGGATATCAATATTAAAGGACCAAACCATTTCGGCATAATGATTCATACAGTTGGATAAAAGGTTGCTAATTGAAGAAAGGTTTGGGATATAGATTGATTAATAAAAAGATTTCTCCTGAGTTCTTTCTCACTCGATTTAGTCATGTGTTTTCTCGAGTTAATGATAAATTGCACAAAGGTATTGTCCTATATACAAGGTGAGCTCCTTGTTTTATTAGAAAGATACATAGTAGGGTGCTCCTCCTACCAAAACAACCTTACGCCATGCATGGGAAAGACCGATAATATCCGGCTCAAAACTGATTATTGACAAAAGCAAAATATTCCACCCAAAATAGTACTGACTCGAACTGAATACTAGTTATATTTCGATGAAATTCAAAATCGCTCCACGTTGTGCTTATGGTGCAAGCAATCCATAAACTGATTACCACATTGAGCTACAATCTTAATAGAAATACACAAACTAAAAAAAAGAAACAGACCTGCTTGTTTCCGTAATAACTAAAGGGAATTTAGGGCCGCCTCACTTTGTCTTCGAGTTATTGCAGCAGGCACAGACCTGCTTGTTTCCGTAATAACTAAAGGGAACGTAAAGCATTTCTACTTGTTTCTGTAATAACCAGGGGAACGCACATACATTTCTTGCAGCACTTGTGGGAGTTGAATATGCATGGTTTCTGATACGGTGTCTAATAACATCTCCATGTGCATTTGGGCATTCTACAAAAGTACATTCGAGTCCATTGATCCTAAAATGTTAAACAAAAAACCATAATTCCATTAATTTGTAGCAAGTACTCCACCAGGTCTGTAACTTATGAGATCAGTGCAGCTGCCTTGTCTATTCATGTTCTAAACAAAAAAACCAGCAATATAACTTACGAGATGAGTGCAGGCTGCCTTGTCCATTCACAGAGTAAAACAAAAAGACCAGCAACATAACTTACGAGATGAGTGTAGGGCCTGGTCAATTCGGAGATTAAAACAAAAAGACCAGCAATTCATAGATATAAGGAACGGGAATTTACAATATCAAAGAAACATATTATTGTATAAATAGAAAAGGAAAAACATGCAATAGTGATACCTTCACTTGTTGACCAATATCCTATCACGTTAGTTCATATTGTGGGTTTTAAAATGATCAAAAATCAAACCAATATATTGCAGGTATTGGGGGATGAGGGGTTTAAGGTGGGGGTGGGTAGGGTGTTTTATAAGGATTGAGGTATAAAAAGGGGTGGAGAGGAGGTTTTAAGTATTGGGAGGGGGTTTCAACAACAATATTTTGGGTCAATATTTCTCGAAATTAAGGGTATTCTTTAATATCCCACGATCGCACGTGCTATGTGAGAGATTCACTAAGTGAAGTCCCCGTGTACCTTCTCAACTTGATACTCATGACTTACCATATCTTTAGCTCCTATGGCCATTAAGTGGAGAATATATTAGATATAAAACTGGCATGAATGTTGTTCTTCATTAATTTCAATCGAGTGGGTTTAGATTCCTAGGGGCTTTAATGCCTCTTCACCTTACAAGACGGATCAACGATTTGATCAGATGGTGGCTTAATGACACATTACTCACATTTTCTTATGAAAACCAAATTGCAAGAAGCACCGCCATAGCCATCTAACTTCACTACTTCTATTGAGAAAGGGTAATCGGGGATATTATATAGAGAAAATTTGTTTTTCATGTTTCATTAATAGGGATGGGCATAGGACGGTTAGCAATCTAGGATTTATTCCAACAACTAGCAATCTACCTCACTACAAAGGAAAACAACTCACATTGTGTAAGTGGTATTGCGAAGTGGGAATAACGGCTTTGTAATTCTTCAATGACCATCCATAACCCTGCCTCTTAGAAGGAGCCCTAGAAACCAAAGCAACAACATTAAAAAAAGAACTGACATCACTCAGCAATCGGGTCTTGGGGAACCAATGAAAAATTTAAAAAATCAATAATTAAAAAAATATGTAAATAAAAATTCCCTTGCACTATGGAAAAACCTTAGTTTAAGCTCGAATTTTTTCAAATTAGTCGGAATTAATACACTTGATAGAATCATATGTATCCCCTTTTCGGGGAAATCATAACACTACGTTGATCTTGCAGTCTGAAATTTGGGTACACATTAGTGTATACTTCGTATTTTTCTAAAAATAACCATATATTGTGGGAAATCAATACTTTTCATGCTATAGGGTATTTAATGTTGTGGCGACAACATTGTGGGCCATTGGATCTCAACCTATTTGACATCCAATGGCCCCAGCATTAATTACCCTATATCATGTAAAGTATTGTTCGTCTATATTGCAGATTGTGTGAAGTAGATCTCGTAGTCTGAAATTTGGGTACAGATTCCACTTGTGCGAAGAATCGTTGCTTTCCTGAGCATGGGTTCACAATGGATTTTGACCTTTTGGGTATTATTATTATTTGATTTTTTAAAAGGTGCACTAGGTTGTTGTTGAGGGTGAAATGATTGAAAACTAGAAGCTAAAATCAAATTGTACATAGCTTAAATTTTCCCATGTTATATAGTTGGATGTATCACAATTTAAAAGTAAGTTTTTTGAAAGAAAAAAAAAAGTGAATTTTCTAACTAGTTAAATAATGCATTGCATCATCTTTAGATTTAATCTAATTTGCTAAGAAAATTATCGTTAGTTTGTTACATCTCTTTTATTTATGTGGCATGTGATATTATTACATTAGGTCATTTATCATCTAATATTAAGAACTAATAAATATAATGATATGGTAATCAAAGTATCTTACCTCTATCACAAAATTATAAAACTTGATTCTTTAGATGAGTAATATGATTCACTTTGCATAAGAGTAATAAAAAAAAACAATTTATGAATTTGAGAGCAATAACAACCACTAAAAACAATGGATCTTTAATTTGGAGTAGAAGCAAACAAATTTCCAAAACAAATTAAATGAAATTCAATTTTCAAAAGACATTAGCTCAAATGGATAGGGGAATGAATTCTAAGCATGTTCAAAATCCTCATCACTCATTTGAGTGTATAGAATGGAAATGACCACCTATGAGAAGCAATTTTGTTTTGAGTCCATCATCTCCATGTCACAATTTTCAACAAATGCACATGCTCCTTTTAACTAAGCATGCATAGATCAAACAAACTAAAGTTAGAATTCATAATTTGAGTAATATCATTTACAATATACCCAATTCAAGAACTCAACTCAAAAAACTTACAAAATACTTGGAGAGTTGTAGAACTAAAAACATTTCACCATATTGAGATTGTAGTTCACACATTTAATCATCATAAGTACAAATCTTCATTTTTGACACATACTTTGTTAGTTCAAATGATTGTGCTCTTATTCTAGAGTGGATCCAATTGACCCATTTGTGAAACACTTCACATATCTATAGCTCTCCTATGGCGATTAAAACCATGCACTTTTCTGAGTGCTAAACATGATGTTCCTATAGGGGGCCTTAAGAAATTTTATGGAAAAATGAAATCTTCTCTATAAGTTTTGTTCACATTAATGAGTATTCTTCAAAAGGTGCTGATCCAATTTTATGTAAGACATGGCCACTTTTCCATGAGAAACACATTAATATGAATGCAAATGGATTTTTTCACTTCTATGTACTCCATTCTTTCAAAGACTAAGATGATTCTCATTTACAATGTTTTTGCCACTATGAAACCTGCATCTAATAAATCCTGTTAAATATGTTATAACATATTATAATAACTAACATCACCAAGATTTACCAAAGTTGAAAACGTAATTCAAAAGAAATAATGATGGGTTGTGAATTTCAAGCTCACGGAAAATCAAACATTAAAAATCCTATATAAATGGACAGTTCTATAAAATTAAAATAAAATATCTTTGTTTTAGAAATCCTTAATTTCATCATAAATATGCAGTACACAAGAAAAGGAGTTGCAAAGTTTGCAACTCTTCCGTCACATTCTATTTGACATGATTACATTTAATGTTCGTATAAATTTCCAGTCTAAGCATTATTAAGATATCCATGCTCGTGTACAAAGAGCCATGCGTAGAAGTGAAGAATTTGTCTAACACAAAGTGTCAAGAAAGCATGATTAGTAAAATGAATGATTCTGATTAGAAGAATTAAAACCAAAATTAAAGCTCAAACTTTGAGTAATAAAACTATACAAAACATATTAGATTAATATTATTAGTCAATTATGGCTACTACATATGTATATGTATATATATACATCTGTATATACATACATCTGTATATACATATACATATACATACATACATACATATATATAGATATATATATAAGTTATTGCTATGTATTAAACTTAAGAAGTTCATATGTTGCACACTTTATTTTGTTAACATATTAATTTGGTGTTAGAACTAGATTCCACAGTCACATAAAAGGGATCCAATCCATTTTGCACTAGTACTTTAGTGACGTAAGAGAGATGTGTTTCCTACAACCTTCAATTTTTTTCCCTGGAGCAGGGTATTTTTTAAGGATTCTAATATTATACTTAAGTATAGTATTCTAGGCGATTTTTCTTGATTGAAAAAACATGTTTATAGATAGGTAGGAGAATATTGAATATGAAACATAAAATTAACACTGAAATGTGTAAAGTTTGGCGACTATTATGATAAAAAAAACATTTTTTTATGTAAATATAGGCGATATTAGACACCAAATGGCGAAATTGTTTTTTGAAAAAAACCCAAAAAATAGGCAATTGGAAAAATTTCACCCCTAAAAATTACCTTGGTTGATGATCGGCAGAACTGGGCTTGTTGCGAGCATGTGCAAGATTTAAAGTGTCCTTTTCATAGGAATCAATTGATGGAACATGATCAGTAACTACCTTAATGGAATCAACAACTATTTTTTTATTTTCTATCAGGACTGATAGTAGATTTTCGTGCTTTCGCGGCTGCATAAGAACGTCCTTTGTCCAAAAGGAGCTACTCCCAATAATTTTAATAATTTTTCATTGATGTTGTTGATGAGAAGTCAATATGGAATGATGTATTACTTACTGCCTTTGGAAGTGATTTAAGAAGAACCATGTGTGTGGCAAGGCCCCTTCCAATAGGAACAATCTTCATCCTACAGAGGCCTAGCATTGAAACATATGAAATCGTTGAGCTTAAAGTAGCCAAGATAAAAATGGCCAAGTTCCATGCCATAAGTTGCTCTGAAATCACCTTTAAGAGAAGAAAGGGGGTACCACTCCCCTTTATCATTTGGATACTTCTCCCATAAATTTCTGAGGCCATATTTTAAACTTCTTAACCCAGGGTGGGCTAGATTATGGAAGAGCTACTAAAGTTGTACTCTGTGTTTCTACATTTTCTTCCTAAACTCCCAAGGCTCTTTTCCATGGTGTAATTTGATTTCTTCTATTCCCTTCCCTATGTTCTTCTTGCACATCATATAATTGCTTGGTGGAGGATATGCCCTAGTGGGTATTTACTTTCATCAGTTCCATGATTTTTCATTGTTATTTAATTGAGTTGATAGCCGTTTTTATTTGATATTTGGGCGGACTACGACATATGTTTTTCATCTACATACGAGGATGAGACAATTTTACTATCAAGATTGATTCTATGGAATTATTTCAAAAATCGAAATAAACAATTATAAAAAATGAATATAAAAAATAACTGGTAGCAATGCATGGATAACTCATAGCTAATGAATGGATAACTAACAATTCATGGAAGATAACTAGAAGAGTGTGAGATAATAAAAAAATATAAAAAAATAACTCATAGTTGATAAATGGATAACAGGAAGATAACTAGAAGAATGTGAGATCAAAAGAAAAAGAATATAAAAAATAACTCATAGTTGATAAATCGATAAGAGGAAGATAACTAGAAGAATGTGAGATAAAAAGAAAAAGAATATAAAAAACAACTCATAGTTGATAAATTGATAATGGGGAGGATGTCGGTGATAACATATAGGTAGACATGGATAACTCAGAGACGTGATCTAGCCACAAACTATATGGGTGTGCTAGTATATTTTTTTTTATCTTTAAATATACAAAAACTGTTTTTATTAATATTTTATAATAAAAATATTTAAAAATAAATCATTAAATTTTTTTTTTATATTTTTTATTTCAATTTAACTTTGTGTTTCTTTATTAGATTTATGTAAACGGGTTTTTATATAATGTAATATTTATATTGTAAATTGCAATATATGTTTTTAAAATTAAAAGTTGTTTTTTATCTAATATTTATCTTGTAATGTGTGTTTGTGATTGTCTAAGTAATGATAATCACTTTATCTAAGAATGCTTTAATATTTATCTTGTAACAAGTGTTTGTGATTATCGAAGTAATCATAGTCACTTTATCTAAGAATGCCCTATGTACACATATACTAGTTCGGAGTTTCATAATCTTTGCTACAGTATAAAATTTCTCTAACCTTCTAACTTGTCAAACCTAAGGAAACCTAGGAACTCTTTTAACTAAGTTTTTTTAGCACACAAATAACATTTTACAGTGATCAAAGTAATCCTCTTAAGGTATGATAGACTAGAGTTGGTCTCAGGTGTATTAATTCTTGCACATGATCTAGGAACTAAGAATCAATGTCATGAAAGAATAATCAACAAATACTCATGAAATGGTGTTAATCGGAACCAGAATGGTTTCCTCTTTATATATTCAATAAACAATGAATGGTTACAATACCAATGTCGAGAAATATATTAAATCCATGAAGAATTCGAATACCTAAGGAGACAATTCGAATTCAGTGAGTGAGTCTATCTTAACCGATCCTCAACCATTGGTTCACACTCAGTTAACCACTTGACCAAAACCCTAATTGGCTCACCAAACCCTAATTGAAGTTGAAGTGCAATAAATGACTGAATCTCAACTGAAGGAGATCAAACACATGTCATAGCAAGCCAACCATGAAGTGCTAGTGCTCCATGACTTCAATGAACCTCGATGAGGTTAACTGAAGCTGAACTGACCATCAGAAGTTGGTGGAGGCACCTTGTTGAATCCATATCATTAAATAATAATAAATAATCATTAAATAATATATTTAATGAGAGGAGGCACCTTAACTGACTGGTTGAACTGATTGTAACCACCAGTTAGCAATTAGGTGCATTAATATCACTCAGATCACCCCCAGAGTGCTCCAGTTAGCCTCCTTGACTGTAGGTAGGCATGGGTGTGATTGGATGATGGCAATTAATGCTCCACTGATGTCAATTATACTTAGGATAGTGGTTTAACTAGGCTAATTTGACCGAAAGAGTGTGTATGATGGTAAATGTCTCCAACAAGGTGGACTTTAACTACCATCATGATCATCCTCGTCATCATCATCATCATCAAGAATACATTTAGTCAATGCAGTGTGTTAACTATCAATAAACTCTCAACCAGAAAAACCCCAAGAAAAAACCACATAGAAACCTATATTTATTGATGTGGGATTTGATGTGAAGCCATTCTCTTTCTTCCATTTTCATGCTCGTGCCACTATCCATGACCTGAAACTAAGGAATGGAAGGAAACATTGTAAACCCAAGCAACAATATGGAAAAATCAAGGCTAAATAATGTAGCTGATTTTTTTTCAGGAATATAAGACAACTTTATATTAATAAAAAAATTGTGTCGAAATTACATACAGTCCATAGATACAACGCCGGAACATAGAATCCATAGTGTAGGACCCAATTCTTAGTTTCGTGGAGTCATAAAGAGATAAATTAAACTAAGCAATGAAGGGAACATACAGGACAATAATTCTGAGTTGTTAAAAAATAGACACATCACCACTTGACTTCTTCTTTTGTTCATGTCCCAAATAAGCTCCCATTAAAAGAATACAATTTGTCCCTCTCTTTCCATAGACTCATCAGCAATAAGAAGATAGTGGAGCTTTCCATCCATTTTACCCAAAGCAACTTTTGATAGAGAATCCACTTCAGAATTAAACTCACTGTAAACATGGTTGAACGTGAGCCCCAAGAATTATTTCTTCAAATTTGGCACAAGTGAGCAGGCTCCAAATCCCAATCGTTTTCGGCCAAGTATTTGTTCCTAAACCATCCTTTAACCAACATTTTATCCTGATGTGACTGCCAACCTTTATCACCATCCTAGCTCCACAATTCCCATCTGGGGTAGCACCATTAAAGAATCCCATCGCAATCTCTTGTGAAAGAGAAGGGAAGGATAGACATCTTCACTCTTTTGCATGACTTTCAATTCTCCATTCTCAAAATGTGGATAGAATCTTCAGATAAATATCCACAGGCATATGCAAGAGGTTGGAAAATAGAGCTAGGTTCGTAGCTTTCCAAAATTCCCACATCACGCATAACGAAAGATAACCATAGTAACCATTTCTCTTTTTCCAAGCCTGCAAAATTTGATTCACTAACTCACCAAACCAACAAAAATTAATCTTGAAGTGGTTCATCAAAAGCATCCAAATGTCAAGAAAATAAACGCAGACACCAAACAAATGGGCAATCGATTCCAACCAAGTTGAACACAATAGACATCTGTCAAGACCCAAAAATCCCCTCCCCTATAAGACTTCCCATGTCATAATATTATTTTTCATACTCAACCAAAATAATAATAATATTTTTAATGGAGACAGCCCTTCCATAGCCATAATATCCACCAATCAGTTTCAATGGGACTGTTCATAGCAATGGAATCCTTATAGGCTAATTACACTAAGACCTATCCATCCTGGGCATTAAAATCCCACACCAATTTATTCGGTCAGTTAGAGAGGGAAATATTTCCATGCATGAGCAACATAGTATACCTATCCCAGTTAGCATCTAGACTTCCATTCAGCCCTAGTGCCTAGGAGTCATCCCATCATGAGTTTACAGAGGCTCTCTACACGTCATACAACATTGTGATGTTTTTTTGGTGGAGCTCCCTCACCAACGCATGAGAGAGCCGATAGATTTCACCCAGGAAACATATCATTTCAATGCCCACATCAATTTGGAGGCCTCTTACTACCATCCAGGACAGGTCGCTTGATATGATGGGAAGGATTTTCTGCCTACTTTTCCATAATGGAAATACCAAAGAGTAAGAACCCATCCCTCTTCTGATCCATGAAATGGGGATCAATCCCTTGAAATATTTTTCCTTGATTAGATTTCCCAACAGGCCATTACAAGATATAAATCTCCATAGGGATTTTGCACATAGTGACATATTAAAATAAGCCAACTTTTTTATTCCCCAGCCACCGCATTCACGAGGGAGTGACAGGTCCTCCCAAGCCGCCAAATGTATTTTGCCAAAATCCATACTTCCCATTCACAGGAAATGAAACATTTTATCCCTGATATTTCCTAAAGTCGACACTGGCAATGAATATAATGACATCTAGTAAACAGAGAGGCCCTGGAGAACAGATGTAATGAGTGTTAACCTCCCTCCCAGGGAAAGGTATCGACAGGACCATCCATTTATTCTGTGAACAATACTCTTCATAATACAGTCCCAATCCTTTGCACTATAGCCATTGGGCTTTAGAAAGAAACCCAAATACCTGAATCCATCACCAATAAGGCCAGAATTGAAGGGGAACAGAGAATTCATTGACTCCACAAGCTCACGATCCAGACAGGAACAAGAGAGGTAGGATTTAGAATTACTCGCCTCCAGTCCAAATGCATTGCAAAACCTATCCAAAAGAGAATGTAAATGTTTCCACTCAATAGGTGAGCCACCTCCAACGATAATTACATCATCCACAAACATGAGATGAGAAACTGAGAGCCCATGAGCTACCTTAAAACCAAGGAATATTTTATTAGCTTTAGCCTGTTGGATGAGAAGGATTAGACCTTCGATAGCAAGAATGAACAAATACGATGATAGGGGAAAGCCCTGGAGAATGAGTCTACTGCTATTGAATAAGTCAGTGGGATCTCCATTGACTAAAACAACAAAATGTGCGGATGTAACCGCACTCATTATCCACTCCACTAGACCCGGGGGAAAGCCAATTTGAATCATAATCAAATGAAGATAAGCCCAGTCAACACGGTCATAGGCCTTCACTAAGTCGAGCTTCAGTAGAAACATAGTCTTTGTCACATACCCCAATTTTGTAAAATAATGTTATTTGTTTTAATTTGATTCCTAAGACATTATGTTAAATTTAATGCTAAGTAGAAACTGATGACTCAGCAGAGTCAAAAGATGTGGAGTATAATTTTGAATATTTTATTTTTAATAAATAAAAAGTGGAGACAACAGCTTGGGAGAGTTGTTAATAAGAGTGTTACTGGTCAAACTGGTGGAAGGAACTAGGTGAAAATCAAAAGACAAGTGGCAGCATCCTCAAACAATTCCTATGTTGCAGGTGGAAACTTCCCTACATTTGGGGTCATGATCCCCCAAGAAAGTGGGATTAGAGCAGGTGGCTCAATTAATGACAACTAACCCAAAAAGACCTAGGCAATCTTTTAAAAGTACCCAATGTAGAGAGGTGAGGCTGCTCAGATATTTTCCAGGAGAAGAATCATTCAGGTGGAATGCACTTCAAGGAATTCATTGGGAAAAAGGGAAAAATTGTAAGGAAGGTGTTTGAGGGATGAACTGTAGTAACTTGATCTGATACAACTTTCTAGCTGAGAGAATTGACTGATGAGTTCAGAGTTGGTATTCAGTCTCAGGACTAGTACTTGATTATTTGTTGCACCTAGTTCCAGCCAGGGATACCAGAGCAAGCTCGAGGGTCCTGAGCAGTTGTTGTTTGAGCGCTCTCCAGGAGTTGGTAAGGAGGAATGGCCTCCCGTTGCTGTTGTCGACCCAGCTTTAAGAACAGGTTCTACTATTTATTAACTTTTGGGTTATTATTTGTGTGTGATTTAATGATATATTTGCAGTTTATGATGGAAAAACTTAGATGATAGAACATCTTAGTTTTCTTAGTGATGAAATTATTCTTAATAAGAAACAAACCCTACATGTGTTTTTCCCCATCTGGAGTAATCCAGATCGTACTCTAGCACAGGTGGTGTATTTAGATGAAGATAGTATGATGTATATTTAAGATGTTAGCTTGATCAAGAGAATGTTTACTTTTATTTCGTTATCAGAAGAAATAGTATTCGGTACATGGAGTAGGGTTAGGGTCAGACTTAGGTTATGAATGTCAAATTTTAGTAAAAGAAAAAGAAGCTGTATATTTTTACTAACAGAAGTATGTTTGGTAAATAAACAGATCTTTATACAGCATGCATTTATGTAACCTTATTACTTATTTTGAAACCAAAGAAAAGGATATATATTAGTTTAAATAGAGTAGGGTTAGACTAAATAATTTTTTTTAACTTTACAGTTTATTCCTTCCAGTTATGATATTTAACTAATGAATGTATAGAAACTAAGCTGTGAGAATGAATAGCTAAACTTTGAATTACTTCTACAGATAAACTAGTTAGTTTTCGGAATTTACTTATGGAGGGTAATGTAATTAATTCGTTCATTTTTATCTAGCTAAGCTTAAACAAGATCTACAGCTACTAACCTATCCTTTACAAACTGTTAACAAATATAGAACATAGATAGTTGTTATATCTTTTATTTTATAAATATTAATACTATAACATAAATAGGGTAGCATAAAATACAGAAAGAACTTCTTATAAATATTCAATAAAGGAAGCGTAAGAATTTAATAACAAAATACTTTCTTAGTATACATTTATAAATAGACTAGGTACAAAAATAATGCATCTAATTATAGGAACAACTTTAGTATATAAATGAAATAATATTCTTATTCATTTATATTAAATACTAGATAAATATAATTTCTATACCTTAAAGATGAAATTAACAGTTACATAAGTACATTATTAAGAACATTAAATTACTTAATTTCTGAAGATAAACAATTATAAAACAATATTTAAAACTTTATCAGAATGGAATGAATCAAAGTAAGAAATGTGAAATAATGTACAGATATTTAACAGGTAACATTTAAATAATATTGCAGGGTAAAAATTTAAATGCCATAACTTGCAATAGATAAACTAACAGAGTCTAAACATGCTCGACTCACCGAGCTCAACCATCCATAACAACATATAAGTAATAACCAAATTAATTATAGTATTTCTGGGTAAACCAAAGATAATTTAAGAAAAACAGTAAACACTTTTCTTATCGCCAAGTTAGGCTAAAACCCTAATATCTCAAAAATTATAGCATAGATGTAAAACCAAAGAGTACAAGCTCTTTAAATGCCTCTCGGCCTCAAACAAACTAACAGAGTAAGGCTTTACCAGACTTCTATTATTATTTTTTACATTTATACACAAGTGAACAGATTAAAAACCAAAATTTACAGTCACGGCCTAAGCCGGAAAACCGCGCATAAAGCAAGGGTGATCATAAACAAAAACAACGAACTAAATTAACCCAAGTAAACCAAAAACCCCGAGGGTTTCACAGGCCACGACGACAAACTGTTAAATGTCCCATAAGGGACTAAACAAGGACGAACGACCATGGATATCCAAGGCTTACCCGTGAACCAGCAAGCCGTTTTCAACCTCGCACCAACCACGCAGAGTTTTACAGGTTAACACCAATGAATAACAAGGAACAATAATGTAAATACCTGGTATTAAAAATAAACTACTGTGTAACAAGAATAAATTGCAAAGTTAACCACGGGTTTGATAGTTTTTCTTACCTTAAATCTTAATTGAAACGTGACCATCCACAAATAGTAGTGCAGCTACCAATGCGAGGAGGAGCCAAATCTTCATCTGCCACAGGGAAGTTGGAGATTACTAACACGGTACCTACCAATAGCGACCGAGAGTTGCAACAACTGGCCAAGCAAGAGATAATGCTTGGGCCGCAACCATTCTTCAAACAAAATTACTCATGCTGCATAAACCCTAGACCCCAGCAGCTCTGCAATTACAGGACCATGACTCTCACTACCAGGGCAAAGAGGAAAGGAACTTTTTATAGTTGAAAGGTTCTTGTTTGAGCGAGCCGCAATGGTGAAACCCTGGAGGAAGAACCACTAACGTATCCTGAGCAACAAACCATTTTTTTTTGTGTGACAACACTTCTCTATTATGCGTTAGGGACGAGCTCACGAGGTGCAGAAGCAGGCAGGAAGACTACCAGCAGCGAGTTACGAGTGACAGTGCAGACAAGAACAAAGCTTGCAGAGCGGCCGGAGGCCCGAAGGCGATGGAGGGAATGACAAAGCTAGGGTTCGATACTGCCCTTTTAATCTCACAACAAATGGCTACGAGGAGTCCACGTAGCCAACTAATTATTTGCATGTAGTGGGTGAGAACTGTATAGTTCCAACGATCAATCATTCAATTGATTTTTCATCCCAATCATGCGATGGGAGAAGTTTCTACAAGGTTCGTTGATACCGAATGTCAACCCAGCCTTCACGCTATAAATTTAAACCAAAGAAACCTTAGTACAAGAGTGGGTTTATATCATAGCATGGATCTACACCAATGCACGACCAGTACTTTGCACATGTAAAGGAGGCATATAATAAAAGTTTATGAATCTTAGATCAAAGTTAAACAATAGTT
>LPNX011037894.1:108803-128006 GCA_001517045.1 Pseudotsuga menziesii | reverse complement strand
TGTCAGGCTCGGGTTGATGTATTTTTTGGTAGCATGATGTTGTTTTTGAAAACTAGGATTGCATCTTAAAGGTCCATCATCTTCTTGCACTGACCCTATAGATATGTTATGATGCTATGACCCTATTTTATTACAATGGTATAATATAGATATGATTCAATTTCTTCCTGCTATGCGATCCATTGGCTTTGCAATCTATGTTTTTGTAACTAGTTGATGCGCTATGATGCTCCATGAATAATGCTTCTGTATTTTGATATTGTATGATGATCACATAAGTTATGATGTCCCTCCGTCAGATCCCCATATCCTCCTCTCCCACTATCGAAAACTCGATTCTAACAGCTCTCCCTTGAACGCCTCGAGTGAGACCTCGTCTACTTTGCAGACGTTGCTAGGAAGGGTAAAACTTGTCTGGGCTAGTGCTCAGGGATATTGCGCTGTAGGATGTCGACAAAGTGGGAACCCTTGTTAACGAAGCTTTGTTGGTGGGCTTCGCCAACAAATGGGTTCCATAGAGAAGCACCACTTTGACAAGATTTGTTGATTGATTCTTCTAGTGGGATTAAGTATTGAATACCTCCATCATACATATCTTCAAAAAGAATTTGTCTTGAAACATTCCCATGAACCCTGAACTTGGGAGACTATCCGTTGAGTTGGGATTCACAAATCTTCACACGTGATCCGGAACCTGTCTCTGCATTTACTCAATATTTTCTTTGTACATGCATGTATATTGATTATATTTTCCAAAATCATGTTAGTAACCCCAAAAATATTTGAACTTTTGAAATTGTCAACAATATATTCCATACCTTCATGCTTCAAATGGAAAGATAAACAATAATTATTATGAAACCAAGGGATTAAGATCATTTGTGTCCACCTACCTTCTTCAGTCTTGTTGATACGTATCATTAAGGCCTCGCGGATGTAGGGTAGAGTGGGATGAACAATTTCATCTACGCTTCTTGAGGGGAACAACTGAAAGTGATAAACTAGGCTCATAATATGTTGAATATCCACAAAAGATTCTTTTGTACAACATGCTTTCCTACTGCAGGATAAGTAAGATGGTGATATTAAGGAAGAATCATCATAGATATGAGGTTCCAAGTCTTCGAACTTTTCATCATAATGGCCCATCTACATATAATAACTATCTACAAAGTCTAGCGATGTCCCATATTTGATTAAGTTGGAAAAAGGATTGATCCACTCTTCGTCATTAGCCTCATTAGGAAAAGGAATGATCATCTCTCTTTCAACATGGTCTTCATAAGTTACGTCTTCAACATCCTTGCTGGAGGTGACTGAGAGTTCCTTATCCCAAACAGTGTCAAGTTCTAGCTCTTCTTGAGTAACTTCTTCAAGCTGCTCTTCCTTGCTGCAACGCATGGAGGAAATGCTACTTGGTCTCAAGGAATCATTTAAAGGTGGACCCATAAATGTCCAAGAACAATCATCCTTAGAATTCATGTTATTATGTTCCCAGATATCTAGTACATCAAAAGGAGATTTTGTATGTAGGAAGGGAAGACTCATCCTATCTTTTTGTTCCTCAACTTCTTCAATTAGGACTTCCAGATTTTCATATATGTGACCATCATCATATTCATGTGCTTGGGAAGCTTCATCCCTTGTGCTCAAAGATATCATCAGTTAGACCCTAAAAAATGGCTTCTTCAAACTCATCTTTGTTTTGGGATTCCCTACTGAACAAGTCCTTCGCATGCTTGACATGAGGTATCCATTCGTCACGACGCCCTGAATCTGAGTGGTTACATAATGTTTCCACCAATTCTGCAAATGATGATATCGTTCCTTTACCTAGGCCCACTAACAAAGAAGCCCACTAACAAAGAAGGGTCCTTTCCTCCTAGGTGAAGGACACATGATCACATGTAAACATATTCCTCTTCTTCAATACCATATTCTGAAGCCATAGTCATAAACCATTCCACATGATGTGTGGAATTATCATGGTCACCATTGAAGGTATGCCAGAATTCGTCTAGTAGCTCATCTAAGTATCCTGGGAAAGATTATTGATCAAGAGGATCGAAACCAATTTCCATTTCTGTAGCAGTCGGACTATCTAAATCTTCAAACTCAAATGGATTATCATATGTGGTTCCTTCTCTTGCATCACCTCAGGTCTGGATTTTTCCCATGGTTTCTTCTCGTATTCTGTCAATCATGTCCTTTCTTTCATGTTCTTCTACATCGTAATCCCAATCTGCGTTGAATGCATTGATGAATTTCCTGAGGGAACAAAATATTTTGCAAGGAAAAACCTCATACCAATTTCTGACAAATAAATTAACTTCAAGGCAAAGAGACAACAAAAATAGCCTCATCCCGATGTCTTCATGCGCAATGTTACTTTCCTCGATGAATTGCATGAATGAATGCACATGGGATGTTGCATGGTTCTGATACTGCTAGAATAATTGGAATAGTTCCTTCAAACCATGTTTAATGGCGTACTTGTGTGAGAAACCTGGAACGCATGAGAAATTCAATATGTTCATCCACAATTCATAACTGGATGCCATCTCATTGGGCTTCCCTATCTTTTTAGAGTACTTCTTTTATTTTTCTTCGATTGGAGTCGCTAGGAGAAACCTACCAGGCCAGTTAAGAAAATCTCACAAAAGTATTAAATAAAACAAGGGCGTACCTAATAGATGGGATGGGCTGAGCTCTTTGTGGAGTCGCCAAGTAAGCCTGCAAGTTAGTCCTTAAAAAAATGTAAGCGATCATATATAATTAGGACTTCAAGATGTACCAAAGTGTCAATACTTGTTAGACTCCTCTTTGTGGAGTCGCCAGGTAAGATCTGGAAGATTAGTCTTAAATAATGTTTTCAAAAATTATGAGAAAGACTTACCTCAATTTTCTTACCCAATGTCATTCTTGCCAGGGTGTGAATGACTCGCGATTAACCGATTCAAATTTGAAATGGTCCCCGACAATGGCGCCAAAATGTTATCGGTTGAAATAGCAGGATATTGCCACCGGTAAGCATATTCAGAACAAGTGAACACTGTCACCTTAGTCACTTTACCTTAACATCTTTGGAAGTTGTAACTTCCTGGGGAAGAGCATTATGTGACTTTGCAAAAGACACTAAGCACAAAGATATCTCTCTCGAGTACATTATGAATGATCAGTGCCTAATGAAGTCTAATCTAGGAGTGAATAATGTTTTCGTGGGATAATTAAGTATTGTTATGCTAACTATGACCATGCAATTATCTAATTGTAGGAAACAAATAATTAACTCAAATATGCAAATAACATAATAATAATTAATTAATTAATAAATGTATATATTAAAATACTATTAATAAAGCATTGCCAATTAATAAACATTCGCAATATAGCTGGTATGAGATGGCAATGATTAAACCAAATACAATTATTTAAAATACTAAAACATGCAAATTCATAATAATTCACTTAAATAATATACAATATTTCCCAATTTGAAAATAAACCTTCTAACAATTACGTGTCTTATAGATTTTAACAAATATAAATTTAAGTATGAAACATAAGTGCATTTGTGGTGATCATGAACGTGATAACAAAATAGGGAGCAACGAATTGAACTATGTATTTGGTTGTCTGCAAAGTGCCAAGTTAAAACGTGAAAAAAATTTAGACCGTAGGCCTAACTTCCCAGCTATAAATAAGGTTGCAACAACCAATAGTCAATGTGAAGCAGCGTATACGCTCTCACTTCCAGGTGCAGAGATGTGAGAAAACGCTGCTACACCCATAGGTTAGGTGTGAATTGGAATGCAATGGCGAGGAGAAGCGAAGGCTAGGTTGGGGTAGCAACGGTTGGAGGATGCGAAGCGGTAATGGGATCATGGAGAATGGTGGTGGGTGCAAGACAAAGGATGTAGCGGCAGAGGTGGGGGATGCAAGGAAGATGGGGACATGCGGAATGACTGGGATAGCGAAGGAGCTAGCAATGGATAGGTGAATGGAGATAAGGTCGCGCTGGGAAGAAGATAACAGCAATAGGATAGGAAGGCATCCGGAGATGGATGCGAGGAACATGGGGTTAGAGGCAGCCCGTGAGGGGAGCTTGGTGGTGGAGAAGGCCTGGTGACTAGTGAAAGGAGGGCGCCAAGGGTGATGTAGAGCTCATGAAGGTATAGAGAGTTCTATGGGAAAGGAAGCGAAGCTTGAGAGAGAAGGTTGCTACGACCGCAACGAGAATTGCTCATGATCTACGCAATTACTTATGCCGGAAATCTATTAACAGCCGTAACAATCTGTCGTAAGCATGTGCTGGAGGAAGCGAGAAAAGGAAAACGAAGTTGTAGGTGGGGGTAGATTAGGTTGCTGCTAAAGCGTGAGGGGAAGGGATACAACGATGATTAGAGAAGGATGCAAGAACTGCGCTAGGGATAGCGAGAGTCCTCTAGGGCTACAATGGTGGGATATGCTTAAACTAACCTAAATCAAGCTAAACCCTAATCTAGCCAAAAACTAACTTGAAATAACTTAACACTAATCTAAACTAAACCAAAGACTAATCTAAGGGACTAGATGTGTGAGAGGATGAAGTGTGAAAACCGAGGAAAACCCTAGCACAATCTCTACCTAATCTAGATGAAGGATCCTAAGGCAAACAACTAGACTAGAAATACTAAGGTGAAACCCTAGGGAACTCTCACAAGCAGTCGTGCCATTGTTTCCTAAGGTGCAAAAAAGGAAGGTAAAGGCCTATCCTAAGGCAGAGTGCACCTATAACACTACCACCAAGACTCATACATGCACATCACCAACATCCAACAAAAAGCTAAGAAGCCTCACCTCCTTGTGCTTGTGTTCATACAACAAATCGAAGCATCACCAAAAGCATAGATTCACCAAATAATTACCAGAAAAACAACTTGCATTAACGAGAAAACTTCCTCACAAGGAGCACATCCATTGAAAGAAAACCCTAAGTAGGGTAAAACAAGTGCATAATGATTTATCCCATAAGTTCTTAATTAAAGTGAAAGTGAGGAGATCTATTTATATGATTTCACACTCACTTATCGAGGCTTACATGCCTTAAAACAGGTAGATTCATAATTATTAAATCTCAGCTTAAAATTAGAAGAAAATAATAATAAAATATAAACTATGGTAGGCTATGTGGGGGTATTTGCATCCCCAAGTGCCAAAACATGCTCAAATAAATGATTCGCTCTGAACGAAAGGCTAGAGCGGATTGGAGGGAAGGCGTTATGCCCCACCTAACCCCTAGAATATGGTAAAAACCGTCAACGCCCTCTTCAAAGCATGAAAACGACGTGGCATGGAGGATTCCTTCCTCTGAGGAAAGAAGGAAAGGGAGAGCAAGGACCCACTGATTGAAGGGCCAGGAGGGTGCATGAAGTGGTCGTAACTGAATACTAGTGTCTCGTGGCTGAAGCAGAGGCCACCAGAACGTGCAAGAAGGAATGGGCCATGAGACCCTGTTGTCAACCTTTAGGGGCCCTGAACACCAACCCTGAGGTTAAAAACCTCTTTAACGGGTCATCAACAACACCATTAAGCCATAGTACCCTTAAAAGGGGACCAAAAGGTCCGGCCATGACTGCCATGTTGAATAACATCCCTCATGGTTGAAAAAATTGGCCCTTTCCCTCGAGTATACCTGAAGGTGCCTTGGGTACAAGTACAACGTAACAATTAGTATACAATTTTTGACTAAAGGAAAACTTTCTTATTGATTTTCTTATTCTCATAGCTATTATGACCTTAATGCTGTAAATAACTATTATTACATTAAAAAAAATTAAAGGATATATATATATATATAATTTAAAGATCCTTATGTCGCAACATTGTTAAAGATTGGAGTCTAGGTTCTGTCACACCATTCTGCCCAAAATAAATGTTTATAAATATTAAAATAAAAAACATGTGCTGTCAACCTCTTAAATGTATGGAGCGTTTAAAATTTTTATTTTAACCCAACGACTCTTTAGAATCAGTCAAATGTGTTGGAAAATCATTTAAGCATTTAACCTTGGTGTTGCCTGCAACTGCATCCACTACATCCTTTCCCAGACGATTCCGTGCACGCCTCTTCTTGGTAGCATTGCCTTATCGCATGTTAAGAAAAAAAAAGCACCTGAAACTTTATGCATTCGCGCATCAATGAAATCATAGCTCTTGTAAGAAGTCAGTTTTAGATTAATTTCCTGTAAATTAAACAAAATATTTGTGTTTTTTCACTTAATAGCGCTCATCTGCAATATTTTAGAAATCAACGCCTCATTTATTGGGTGCCAGAGACACCTTTGCACCATTTAGCAATCGCCATAAGCTTCCAACACTTATCGAATACTTGTCAATTACCTGTCGCTATTTGGTTAGCTCGTCAATAAAAATAAAAAGTAAATTGCTTTGGCATAAGCTCATTCAATACCCCTGGGCATGAGACATGCGACTCCAAAATTAAAATCATGCTCATTGCAATTACTTTAACTATAAACCTATTAGTTTGAAACAAATAAATAAATAAAAAGTTCGTATGGCGTATGTAAAGATCCAAACTGTGACTAAAGTGAAGAATCTTAAAGTACTAGTAGCTTGAAAGTATAATTAAAAAGGATTTTTGAAATATTATGAGAATGTACAGATATTAACTAAAACAAAGTAATACTATATTTTGTGTTAGACCGTCAAGAACGGCTATGGAGAATAAATCACTCATATACATCTGCTAGAAGGAACACTAATACTATTTGTCCTCTAAATGATCTGGAGGGTCATCCTGTATCCGAGGACCCTGCACTAAAGTTGCTTGGCAAACAACACTTTAGTGTACTATTTGGTGATGACAAGTCCACCAATATTGCTGACCAACTTAGAGTTATCAGGATTTTTCCTTGTATGACCTCTAATGATATTCATTGTTTCTGTAAGCCTATTACGATCCAGGAGGTTGAAGTTGTACTCAAGGGTTTTAAGAAGGATAAGAGCCTTGGACCTTATGGCTGGCCTGTGGAGTTTTTCTTAGCTTTTTTTGATCTGATGGGGGAGGACTTGGTTTTGGCTACGGAACAAGCTAGAACATCTAGGAAAATTTCTGGTGCTCTTAACTCTACTTTCTTGACTCTGATACCAAAGTGTGGGAATCCCTTGACCTTTGCCGACTTCAGACCCATCTCCTTATGTAACCTGGTCTATAAGGTCATTTCAAAGATTGCCGCCCTCCGACTGAAACCTATCCTCAACAGATCTATATCTCCCCAACAGTTTGGCTTTCTCTAGGACAGACAAATAACTGAACCTGTTGGCATTACTGAAGAGGTACTACACTCTATTAAGACTAAGAAATCTAGTGTCTTGGTTTTAAAACTCGACCTGGTCAAAGCTTTTGATAGAGTAAACTAGACTTTCCTTAGACTCTTACTTATCCAGATTGGCATACCCCTGCTGAGTGTAAATTGGATAATGGGTTGTGTATCTAGTTCATGTTTTGTTGTTCTTGTTAATGGATCACCCTCAGAATTTTTTCCTGCCACCAGAGGCATACGTCAAGGATGTCCTTTGTCCCCCTTATTATTCATACTGGTTATTGAGAGCCTGAGCAGAATTATTCTAGACGCTCAGCTTAATGGTCTTATCAAGGGCTTTCAATATGCTTCGGATCTAGCGATAACACACCTGCTTTTCGTAGATGATGTGATTTTAATTAGTATTGGCACTATTGATGAGTGGAGTGCTTATAAAGATGCACTGGACTTATTCTTCTCAGCTACAGGGATTTCGCTCAGCTTGGAAAAATCATCTTTTCTCTATCAGAATGTGGATGTTGATATTAGATGCAAAATTACGGAACTGCTTCCTTTCATAATGGATCCACTTACTTCGGGCTTTAAGTATTTGGGATACCGCTTGAAACCATTGGGGTATCGTACCTTTGACTGGCACTGGATGATTGAGTTATTTGAAAAAATGATTCATAACTGGACTTACATGTTACTATCTCTTGGAGGCAGAGTGATTCTTATTAAAGCTATACTTATGGGGTTAGCTGTCTATTGGTTTGCCTTGGCTAGATGTCCTAAATCTATCATGACATTACTTAGAAGATATATCTTCTCCTTCTCGTGGGGTTCCTCTGTTGAACATCAAAACTCACATCTGGTTAATTGGGAATCTGTCTCCTTACCTACTAAATATGGTGGTTGGGATATTAAGAACCTTGAATGGTTTGGAATATCAATGAGATTGAAATGTTTGTGGCAGCTTCTAAATGGTACTGGTCTTTGGAGTAGAATTATTGTCCATAAATACTTCGGGAATAGGTCTTTAGAGGACTGGATTCGTGCCCGTAATTTCAAAGTTACTAGCACTTCATATTTCTGGAATGGTTTCATTAGGATACTTGAGTGGATTACTTGCCAGTTGGGATGGAAGGTGGAGAATGACTTAAAGATTAGGTTGGGTGTGGACCCTATTACTGGGCACAACTCTTTGTATCTCTTACTTGTGGAGCTTAGAGATTACTTTCATGACCTAGGGATTTCAACTCTTGCTCAGGCCCAAAATATGGATGGTTGTGGTCATGATGGTACTAAGTGGTACACTGCTTCTGATCTGTATCTGGGTGGTGAGTGGGTTGATCAATGGTGCACTTTTGTTAAAGGCTTGACTCATGGTGGTATTAGGATTGGAACTGCTGAAGATACTCTTCTTTGGTTGTATGACAAACAGTTGGGTACAGTGACTGCCAAAAAAGCTTATGATATGATTGTCTCTGAACATCGGACTATTATGGAAAATGATTTCCTATTAAAGATCTGGCATCTAAATATCCCCCATAAACTGAAATGTTTCATCTAGCTAACTTGTAATATGAAAATCAATACTTGGAACACCCTTTGCAGGAAAGGTTGGCACAATCCCAATAGGTGTTGTTTGTGCAAGGGGGATGCTAAAACTATAGAGCATCTTTTTGTTGGTTGTCCATTTGTAAAGAAGCTGATCTAGGATCTCAATGTTTTGTTTGATGTTCACCTCCTATGGTCTATGCCTACCCTTTTGGAAAATCTCGTAAACTAGGTCTCAAATGGAGGTACCCATCAATACCTACCCATTTTTCTCATCTGGAATATTTGGAAGGCTAGGAACCGAAATTTATTTGATGATATGATTCCTAATATTTCCAGTCTCTTACATATCATCCTGGAAGAGGTAAATTCATATAAGGTTCCGCTGAAGTCTAGGAACAAGTTTCGTGACATTGGTGAACCACCTGTATCAAAGTTTCTATGGTATTTTTTGATGGAGCTGCAACAAACTACATTGGTGGTGCGGGCATATGTATTTGGTTAAATGACCACCATATTTTGGCTATCAAGCTTGGTTGTGGGAACAACACAAATACAAGAGCAAAACTTTTAGCATTTTGGGCATCATTACGAGTCGCCAAAGATATTGGGTTACCTTACCTACATATCTTTGGTGACTCCTCGGTGATTATAAATTGGGCAAAGGGAGTATCCACCCTCGATATGGTGAACCTTGAGGCTTGGTGCGAAAACACTAGATTTCTCATGACCTCATTCACCAGGGTGGATATCTCTCATGTCTATAGGGAACATAACACGAGGGCAAACACCATATCCAAAGAGGGGTTATATTTGGCTCCTGGACATCTCTTGCTTACTGAATCATACGATGAAGAGTTTATTGGGGAAGACTCTATATAGATTTTTTAGAATTTTCTCATTCTACTTCAGTTATTGATCACATGGTATATTTGAGCTATTTCTGGTTATGCTGAGAAGCAGTTTCTGTAATACCGAGGATCACTGGATCACTTACCTGCTTGGATAAGGTGCTTGGGTTCCTGTTATTTTCTTTATGGACATATTATGACTGAAGTATATTTTATTGCCCACTTATGAGAGGACCATTACATGTATTGATACCTAGGTGCTGATTGTTTTCATGTAATCTTGGGTATTATCATTGTAATACCCCGGTTTTAACCTCGTTTGCATATATTATAAATAATCTTGGTGCGAAGCTAAAGGCAAAGGCCCCACCATAGATTTGGTTATGTTGTGTTTCTAATTTGGAAAGGTCACCGATGGTATATCGGGACATATGGCATATATTTAATTGTGGCATCATGAAAACACACATTTTTAATTAAATAACCCAACCAGTTATGTTCATGGCAACTAAATTGAGAAGGGGCATGATTTCCTAAGGGTATGGAGGGGGGAATTTAAATCCTGAGCCATGTGGGGGGGGGGAAGCCATGTGTCACCACTCTCTTCACTCATCCTCCCTTGTCTCATCTAACCACCACCCTTAATTGTTCGGTTGTTAGTAGGGCATCTATTCGCTGACAGCAAGACCACTACGTCAGGATTGCCATTCTCCCCACGCACCTGCACTCTCTACATGACGCACCTTCTGAATTACGGATGGTTGGTCCACTATCCAAATGGTGGCTATTCATTCACCTCGCACGGACTGAGTTAAAGGGATACACATTCCATTGTTTGGGGTTTGCTTTTTTCTTAGGATCACTAGTCTGTGAATTTTCTTCCCCTATTCACGCAGAGCATTGGTTTTTTCCTACCATTGTTAGACTGTTGTGATTTTCCTCACCGATCATTGGTGGCAGCTTCCTTCACATATTGCCAATTGTGTCATTCCTGTACAATGTAGATTTTGCTTTAGAATGCTGTGTTTCCTCTGTGGTTCGTTGGCTATTATTCCATCATGGAATCGTGGTCGTGATTGCATTTCCAGCTATGTGTTTTAGTTGTGTCTTGCTCCACTCACGTACAGATTGAGAATCGGTTCTCTTTTCATTTTCTGGTCTGTGTATTTTCCTTCATCGATTGCAGTGAATATTATGTGCTATGGGATCAAAGTTTCCCGCGGGCTGTTAATGGCCACGATTGTTGGACTGTGTTTTCCCCTATAAAAGTTTGAATAGTTGTTTGGCTTCTTGCATGCAATGGTTTTGTCCTCGGACTGCATTGGAGTGGTGAATGAGGGCCTGAGGTGCTTGATAAACCTGTTGGGTTGAGAACCACACAGACAAAGCCGTTGAGCTGGTCTTCTTCTCCACAACCCTTGAATAGCACTGGAAGGAAGATCAGGGTCTGAGGGACTGCGTTACAGAGAAAGGACTGATTTCATTGTGTTGGGTGTGTGTGGGTGTTCTAGAGGCTAGTTTGGTTCTGGTGTCAGTGCACCAGCTTAGCATTATCCTTTCCCAGCTCTTGGATGGCATGATAAAACCAACTTTGTTGGCTTGGCTAATCTTTTGTTCGCCTGATAAACCCAACGATGTTGGCTTCGCTAAATTGTGTACCCTTGTGGTGTTGTTATCCTTGGCTATGTGTAAGTTTGTTAGTTCCTTATTCCTTGGGGAATCATGCCCGACTTGGGGGTGGCAACGTTGCTGAGATATTAAGGAGCATGAGGGCCTATGGTTGGGTGGAACGTTGCAGCGAGGTAGCTGGTTGCGAAACAAGTTCTCTATAAGATAAGTACTCTTTCCTAACTTGTGTCTGCAATTACATATTTACCATTGATGAATGATGATAGACAGGTTAAATGTTGATCTATATATGCATGAATGTCGATTGATATGTTTTGCTTCTGTTGTGTATATGAATGATTATGCTTTGTAAAATGTTTTATGTTTTAAGTATCATGCTTCAGCACTATATGTATGTATGTTCATGTTCATGGGGCTAGATGCCTGAATGATTTGACGTATAATAGTGTCCTCTTCGCCGATCGGAGGGTCGGGGACATTACAGTGTGATATCAGAGCTTTGGTTGCAGCGTGGGCCTGAATGGGTCATGACAGATTATATAGTAGAGGCAGGTTTCCTTTTGCCCAGCAGCAATCAGAAAATTGTGGCAGGAAAACTCAGAAAATTTTCTAAGTGCGAGAACTATTGGCCCATCAAAAGACTCAGTGACAATATCTTCCGATGCAGTGGGCATTTAGTGGTAAGGCCACCCGATGGACGGTAACCGAAAAAACTTTGAAAATTTTTCTAAGTTAGACCATCGGTGATCAGCAGAAGATAGTTGTTCTCATCGCTGATGGTTAGACATGGAAACTATCGATGAACATCGGCAAGAATTAGTCGAATGGGTTTTCGTCGTTGCGGCTGCCGTGGGGACTAAAATGCCGATGTAGCAGTGCTAGTGGTTCCAACCGCTGACAGAAGAAGAAGGTTTCAAAAAAAAATTTAAGTGTTAAAATAATTGATGAAAATTAGTTGATCGAGTGCCTACCTTTGTGGATGGCTAGAACACTATGCTTCCGACGCATAGAGCCTACGACCGCCGACACCGGGGAATTTTGGAAAGTTTGACAAAGTAACAAGACCGTCGGTGATCGGCGATGATTAGTTGATCGCATCGCCGACGCACAACTGATCATGTTGCTGAGGCGGTGAAAGTTGGAGACTACAACAAAAGGAATTAGTGGAACAAAGCATCGTCGTTACAGAAGCCTAGTGCATTCAACCTCCAATGGGTAGAGCCTCTGATCGCCGATGGCGCGAAATTTCGAAAATTTTTCTAAGGCCCGAAATCGTCGGCCATCGAAAGAAGATAGTGTTTCATCTGTCCACCGTTGCGGAAGCCTAGAGCACTAGTCTTCCGACAGGGAGAAGCTCTGACTGTTAATGCCGGTCAAAAGCATGCTTCATTTCACCGATCGAAAAGCATTAGTGGATTGGACTCCCGATCGAAAAAGATCGAAGATGATGAGCCATTGTTGCAGCTGTTGATCGAACTAACCCATTTATGCTTTAGTATTCCACTTGCCGATGCCGAGGTGTTAGTGGATTCTGGCGGCAACAAGCAGTTACTTGATCGACGAAGGATAGGGGAGATGGAGCCGCCAAAGTCAGCAGAAGATAGAGAAAGTTTTCACCAACAGATAAAAAACAGATCGGCGAAAACTAAACGATCGTTGAGCCGATGAAGGTTCGAAAAGGAAGAGAAAATTTTCAAATTTTTTTCTAAGGCATGGAATCATCGGCCATCGGTGATGGTTAGTTGATCACATCGTCGATGATCAGATGATGTGGTCACCAATGAGCTACGTCAGATAAAGTTAGTCGATCGAACGTCTATCTTTGCGGTCGATTAGTAGACTATTCTGTCAATGAGCATCCAGGCGTCGATGCCATAAAGGATTAGTCGCTCCGACCGACGAAAAAGTCATGAGCTGTGAAAGACAAAGGAAGATGAAGTTCGATTGTGGTCTGCCATTGTGGAATATGAAGGGACTAACTGCCCGATGCGCAGGACACCCGATCGTCGACGCAACATGGTTAGTCTTCGAAACGATAAGTGATTGCGGACCCGGTAGTATAGATGATAATAGACCAACAGGTCATTGATAAAGACACTGGATAATAGACTGATCGAAAGGAAAATGAATATTGTAAACTCGCTGTTACGGCTGCCCAAAGGACTGCGCGCCCGATGAACAACACGTTCGACCATTGATACCGCGGAGAACCTTAGCTGAGGAAATCGTCGATGGGTAGACCTCGGCATCGTCATTACAGATTCAGAGGGTTATACCACTAAGGACCCAATACGGTGGAAGGGAATAGAAAATGAATCACCGACACACCAGGGAATTGAGCAAGGAAGAGACCCAACTTGAGAAGTAAAATGCCATCAAGAAATTGTTAATGATCGGATCACTGATAGGAAGCTCAATCAGTTGGCAATGGAAACCGAACTAAGAACACTTTCCACTGTTGGGGCTACTAAAGAGACTGTGCACCCGATCAACAGATGGTTTGCTCGCCGATACAGAGCGGGAGTTTAGTTGTTTTACCCACCGAAACGCTGGAAAGGAATAAAACAACACACCGCTGATGAAAAGACAAATATTTTTTTTTTATCGCCGATGAAGATCGGAGGCATAGTTGTTTTGACCACCGCAATGTCGGAGAATTAGTTGGGAGGGGGTCTGATTGGACCTAAGATTAAGATTTGGGTTTTTTCAGGAGAATTTCTCCGTGATTTTTCATGCAGTTTTCGACTGCCTTTCAATCAATTTTCAACAAATTTCAGTAGACTTCCCATGGTCACAGGGATGAAAAGAAATAGGGAGAATTCTATATTTTAACATAATTGTTGTTTTATGAAATTTCCAGAAGAAAAATGTAAGTAGTTTGATTTATATTAATGTATGCATCTAACAGTTTGTTGCTAACACATTTACAGAACTATAGATAATTTCCAAGAGCATTACTCCAGAAAGAACAGTGTGGTAAAACAAGAGGTGGTTCAATCATGAGAACCCATGATGGGTATGATGCTCGGGATTCTTATGAGCGAGAAAAAGATGCCATGGGAGAAAATGTCCGTAATGGAAATGATGACATAGAGTCTAATGGAAGGAGATTCCATGGGACACCATCTGAGGTTGCGGCCACCATGAGAAGCTTGGTTAAAGCCCAGGAAGAGCAGCATCAGTTGAATGCTGCCATATTGCATATTTTGACAGATTTACAGAAAAAGGTAGATTCTAGATGAAGTGCATTAAGGCTAGAGGGCAGTAAGAGCAGCACTAGGAGAAGAAGAAGGAATTCCAGTGGATCATCTGACTCTGAAGAATCCAGTGGAGATACAAGTTCATCTTCTCAAAAAAAGGAAAAGGAGAAGGCACCATAGGGATTGCTCTCGAGATGAATTTAGGAAAGCTAAACCTCCTACATTTGATGGTGAGATAAAGACAGGACAAGAAGCTGAAGCTTGGCTTCTTGGGATAAAGAAGTACTTTCAGGTACAGGATTGTTCAGGAAACATGAAGGCCAGAGTTTCCATATTCAATCTGAATGGATGAGCATCCATTTGGTGGGAATACTTCAAGCAAGTAAAAAGGATCAGTGAAAGGAAACTGAAGTGGAAACAGTTCAAGAAGTATTTCAGGAAGAAATACCTCTCTGAAAGGTACTATGATGATAATATTAAGGAATTCCATGAGCTGATATTGGGACAGAAAACCATGGATGAATATGCAAATAAATTCTTGGAATTGTTGAGGTATGTCCGGTACATCAGAGATGAAAAAGTGAAGATCTAGCGGTTTCTAAGTGGATTGCCTCAAGCCTACAAAGATAGAATTGAATTTTATGAGCCGAGAACTCTTGAAGAAGCAATAAGAAAGGCTAAATATTGATATGAGCAAAGCAAAGGTAAACCTGATTACCATAAGGCATGGAAGGACAAGAAGACTGAAAATTTTGACCAAAGAAAGAAAGGTTTCAAACCTTCTAGATTTAGGAATCAGCAGAAGCAGCCATCCCAAGCTATGAGTAATCCAGTTGGAGTGACAGGTGTAAATACTAAAGAGCCACATCCAAATAAAGGTCCACTCAAATGTTGGAAATGTGAAGGACCTCACTTGCGTAGATATTGTCCACTTGAGAATGAAAGTGCAAAAACAGCTTATAACATTCAGGGAGCAGAAACAGTGGGTCAAGTAGCCAGAGCAGTCCCTAGAATTTATGCAGCACTGGAGGACCTCCAGGAAGATCACCAGTCAATAGTGGTTGAAGTTTCAGGTAATATTGTTGAACAATCTATTTCTATTTCGATTGACCCTAGTTCTACTCACATTTACATTACCCCTAGGGTAGTGGAGAATTGGGCTTTTAAGAAGGTAAAGCATGGAAAATCTTGGTTGGTCCAGCTAGCCACTAGGACTAAGAGGAAAGTCAATGAAATGGTAGAGAAATGTCCATTGGTTATGAATGGATTGATCACTTGTGTGGATCTGAATGTTCAACCGCTTGGTTCCTATAATACTATGATTGGAATGGATTGGTTAGAAGCTCATAGAATGAAGCTTGACTGTTATAACAAGACTTTTGAATGCACGAATGAAGAAGGAAACCCAGTAGTTGTGAAAGGTATTCCTAAGGTAATTTCAGTAAGACAAGATTCAACAATGCAGTTGAAGAAGTTCTGTAGGAAAGGTTTCCAGTTGTATGCAACTCATATTCTGGAACCAACAGAAGATGAAACTCCTAGGTTGGAGGACTATCAGGTGTTATAGGAATTCAAGGATGTTTTTCCTGATGAGATTCTAGGACTTCCTCCAAAGAGGGACATTGATTTCACCATTGAAATTGTGCCAGGAGTAGCCCCAGTGTCCAAGACACCCTATAGAATGAGTACACTGGAGATGCTAGAATTGAAGATGCAACTGCAAGAGTTGTTGGAAAAGAAGTATACCCGACCGAGTGTGTCTCCTTGGGGAGCACCGGTTCTGTTTGTAAAGAAGAAATATGGTACACTCAGGTTATGTATTGATTACAGAGAGTTGAACAAGATTAATGTGAAGAATAAATACCCTTTTCCCAGGATTGATGACCTCTTTGATCAAATGAGAGGAGCAAAGGTATTTTCCAAGATTGACTTGAGGTCTGGTTACCATCAAGTGAGAATCAAGTATGAAGACATTCATAAGATAGCCTTCAGGACAAGGTATGGACATTATGAGTTTATAGTGGTACCATCTGGTCTCACAAATGCGCCAGCTACATTTATGTGCCTTATGAACAGTGTCTTCAGTAAGTATTTGGACAAGTTTGTTCTTATCTTCCTTAATGACATTCTTGTTTATTCTAAGAATAAGGAATAACATGAAGATCATTTGAGACTGCCATTGCAAGTACTCAGGGAACATCATTTGTATGCAAAGCTGAGCAAGTGTGACTTGTACAGAGATAGAATTCAGTACTTGGGTCACATTATCTCCGAAGAGGGTATATCAGTAGACCCTGAGAAGATTGAAGCCATCATGAATTGGCCTACTCCAAGAAATGTGACGGATGTAAGGTCTTTTATGAGACTTGCAGGATACTACAGGAGATTCATTGAAGGATTTTCCAAGGTTGCACATGCCATCACTTCTTTGCAAAATAAGGTGATAAAGTTTGAATGGACTTTGAAGTGTGAAGAAAGCTTCTAGCAGTTCAAGAATCTTCTCACCAGTGCACCAGTATTGAAAGTTGCAAATCCAGAGAAAGTTTTTGTGGTATGTACCGATGCATGCGGACAAGGGCTTGGAGGAGTCCTTGTGCATGATAACCATGTGATATGTTATGAGTCAAGAAAGCTGAAGGAGCATGAGAAGAACTATGACACTCATGATTTAGAGCTTGCATCCATAGTACATGCTCTCAAGATGTGGAGACATTACTTGGTGGGTAGAATATTTGAACTCAGAACAGATCACTATGGATTGAAGTATTTGTTTGATCAGCCTACTCTGAATGCTAGGCAAGCGAGATGGCTGGAATTGTTATGTGAGTTTGATTTCAAAATCAAGCACATAAAGGGAAAAGAGAACAAGGTAGTTGATGCACTCAGCAGGAAGGTACATGAAATTCATGTGGCATCTCTGAGTATTTGCAAATCAGATTGGAGGCAGCAGATTGCAAATCATGTTGCCAGAGATAAATTGTATGAGCAGGTAAAAGACAAATTGCAGCAGCAAGGTCTTGAGAAGAGGTATGAGGGATATAAATTGGAAGAAGATGGACTTCCCACTTATAAAGGTAGAATTTATATTTTGAATGTAGCATATTTGAGAAGAGTTATTATGGATGAAATCCATCAAGCTCTGTATTCTGGTCACCCAGGATATCAGAAGACAATTTCTACAGCTAGAAAACAATACTTTTGGACAAGAATGAAAAAGGACATGGCTGAATACATTTCAAGGTGCATGAAATGTCAATAGGTAAAGGTTTAGCATCAACATCCAATAGGTTTGTTGCAGCCTTTGCCAGTTCCGAAATGGAAATGGGAAGTTATTTCCATGGATTTTATTATGGGATTGTCGATGACTTGGAGACAACATGATTCCATCATGGTTTTGGTAGACAAGTTGACCAAAGCAGCACATTTTATACCAGTGAAGTCTACGCACAAGACTGGTGACATTGCAAGGATTTTCATGAAGGAGATTTTCAAATTGCATGGATTGCCGAAGGAAATAATTTCTGACAGAGATGTCAAGTTCACTTCCAATTTTTGGAAGGGGTTGTTTGCAGATTTGGGTACCAAGTTGAACATCAGCACTGCATACCATCCTAAGACAGATGGGCAGACTGAAAGAGTGAATCAGGTGCTTGAAGATATGCTTCACATGTATGTGATGGACAAACCAACCAAGTGGGAAGATTACTTCACTTGGTAGATTTTTCTTACAACAATGGACAACAGGCATCCTTGGGGATGAGTCCATATGAAGCTTTGTATGGAAGAAGGTGTAGAACACCAGTGAATTGGAATAACCCAGTGAACAGAGTTGTGCTTGGGCCAGAATTTCTCAAGGAAATGGAGCAAGAGGTTGTAAGGATCAGGTGGAATCTGAAAGCAACACAGGATAGATAGAAAATCTATGCAGATAAGCATAGGATGAACAGAGAGTTCAGTGTTGGGGATCATGTTTACCTCATAGTGAAGGCAAAGAAAAGTTCGTTGAAGCTTGGAAGTTGTGCCAAGCTATCACCTAGATACTGTGGGCCATTTGAAGTGCTTGAAAGAATAGGGCCAATTGCATATAGACTTGCATTGCCTGCTATTACTAGAGCTCATAATGTTTTTCATGTTTCTTTGCTTAAGAAATATGTACATGATCCTAACCATGTGATAAATTGGGATGTGATCCAGGTGGAACCCGAGGGAGAGTTCCAAATCGAGCCAATGTGCATCCTCGACAAGAAGGTCACAATGCTCTGGAACTGAGCCATAGGGTAGCTAAAGGTGCAATGGGAGCACTATGGACCTGAAGAGGCTACGTGGGAGCTGGAGGATGCCATGCGATTGGCACATCCATTTTTGTTCAAGCCCACGGAACACTGAGGCGGTACCAGTGTATCATTTTGTTCAAATTTTGTAAATCACTGAGGACAGTGCTATTGAAGGGGGAGGGGAATGTAATACCCCAATTTTAACCCCATTTGCATATATTGTAAATAATCTTGGTGCGGAGCGAAAGGCCAAGGCCCCACCATAGATTTGGTTATGTTGTCTTTCTGATTTGGAATGGTCACTGATGGTATATCGGGACATACATCATATATTTAATTGTGGCATCATGAAAACACACATTTTTAATTAAATAACCCAACCAGC
>LPNX011037894.1:3766-108739 GCA_001517045.1 Pseudotsuga menziesii | reverse complement strand
GGGGGGGGGGGGGGGGGGGGGAGCCATGTGTAACCACTCTCTTCACTCATCATCCCTTGTCTCATCCAACCACCACCCTTAATCGCTTGGTTGTTAGTGGGGCATCTCTTCGCTGACAGCAAGACCACTATGCCAGAATTTCCATTCTCTCCACGCGCCTGCACTCTCTACATGACGCACCTTCTGAAGTGCGAATGGTTGGTCCACTATCCGAATGGTGGTTGTTCATTCACCTCATGCAGACTGAGTTAAAGGGATACACATTCCATTGTTTGGGGTTCGCTTTTCTCTCAGGATCGCTAGTCTGTGAATTTTATTCCCCTGTTCACGCAGAGCGTTGGTTTTTTCCTACCATTGTTAGACTATTGTGATTTTCCTCATCAATCGCCAATGGCAGCTTCCTTCACGTATTGTCGACTGTGTCATTCCTGTATAATGTAGATTTTGCGTTAGAATGTTGTGTTTCCTCTGTGGTTCATTGGCTGTTATTCCATCGTGGAATTGTGGTTGTGATTGCATTTCTAGCTATGTGTTTTAGCTATGTCTTGTTCCCCTCACGCACAGATTGAGAATCGGTTCTCTTTCCTTTTTCTGGTTTGTGTATTTTCCTTCAAATGATTACAGTGAAGATTGTGTACTGTAGGCTCAGAGTTGCTCGTGGGCTGTTAATGGCCACGATTGTTGGACTGTGTTTTCCCTTGTAAAAGTTTGAATAGATTTTTGGCTTCTTGCATGCAGTGGTTTTGTCCTCAGACTGCATTGGAGTGGTGAATGAGGGCCTGAGGTGCTTGATAAACCTGGTGGGTTGAGAACTACACAGACAAAGCCGTTGAGCTGGTATTCTTCTCCACAACCCCTGAATAGCACTGGAAGGGAGATTAGGGTCTGAGGGATTGCGTTGCAGAGAAAGGAATGATTTCCTTGTGTTGGGTGTGTGTGGGTGTTCTAGAGGCCAATATGGTTCTGGTGTCAGTGCACTAGCTTAGCATTATCCTTTGTCAGCTCCTGGATGGCCTGATAAACCCAACTTTGTTGGCTTGGCTAATCTGTTGTTCGCTTGATAAACCCAATGGTGTTGGCTTGGCTGAACTGTGTACCCTTGTGGTGTTGTTATCCTTGGCTATGTGTAAGTCTATTAATTCCTTATTCCTTGGGGAATCATGCCCGGCTCGGGGGTGGTAGCGTTGCTGAGAGATTAAGGAGCATGCGGGCCTATGGTTGGGTGGAACGTTGCAGCGACATAGCTGGTTGTGGAACAAGTTCTCTATAAGATAAGTACTCTTGCCTAACTTGTGTCTGCAATTACATATTTACCATTGATGAATGATGATATAGATGTTAAATGCTGATCTATATATGCATGAATGCTGATTGATATGTTTTGCTTCTGTTGTGTATATGAATGATTATGCTTCGTAAAATGTTTTATGTTTTATGTATCAAGCTTCAGCACTATATGTATGTATGTTCATGTGCATGGGGCTAGATGCCTGGATGATTTGACGTATAGTAGCGTCCTCTTTGTCGATCGGAGGGTTGGGGATGTTACAATCATATTTCGGTTTGTATTGTTTTGCATGTTTAGTACTTTGTTCTCATCGGATGGACCTGATGGGGTTATGACTGTTATATGCTGATGTACAAGGTTACCTTTGATTCATTTGAATAACAAGGAACTGCTTTTTTCATCTGAAAAAAAAAATAAATAAATCCATGCCGTCAGGATTGCCTTTATTTAAGGAGTTGGAGTGCGCACACACTTTTAACTATATGTCTTGATTCAAGAAGAAATATCTGGTGAGTCGGTTGGGTAATTGGATGGTTAAACATGGTGGGTTAGCTTAATGTTCGGTTGGCGAGGTTAAACAATCGATTAAAATGTTCAATGTTATATGTGATTGAATTGACATGAAAATTTAGTAGATTCTCTTAATTAAAATAAATTATAAGTGAGGGTTTTAGGTTAATTATAAAAGAGATTTATATAATAATTGTAAAATGTTATAAAAAGAGATGCTATTTTATAAAAAGAGTTCTATATTATAGTTTTAAAGATTGTTGTTTATAAAATATAGTTTATACCAAATATTTAATAGGAATGATTATATTTATTATAATAAATAAAGGGAATCTATATATTTGTTGGATAAAATAAATGGGTATGGCTATAAGTTAGATTATAATTTTTCTTTATCTAAGTAAGAATTTATAAATTAGAAAATGTTATTAGTAAGTATAATTGTTAATATTGTCTCTTTTGCAATTATAAAATATGTTAGACTATGATAGGGATTCTTGAGTTGATTAGGGTACAACTTAAGGGAATCATTCTTGGATTGCGGAAGCGCTTTTTTATATTTTATATATGTTTGTGTTTTCGCAACCTGCATTCTGGAGCAGAAAATAGGATTGCACAAGTCATTTTTTGGGGGGTAGAAATCAATTTCCCACAATGGGCAACCCGCAATGTGTATTGCGGAATGTTGGGATTTATTGGTTTGAAAAATGTTTGTAATTATTTTCAAAATAAGATTTTGTGGTTTCGGTTCCGCCTTCCACATTCCACGATGCAGATTGCGGAAAGCATAAAATTTGTTTTTTTTTTTTGGTTCCGCAAGTCACCTACCTACAAAGTTTTTGGTTTATTTTCATTTTCACATTTTAGTTTTCCACTTTAATCTCAATAGTCCATTTTTTGTGGGTTGTGAGTTGCGCATAAACACCTGTCAAGTTATGATGAACGCTTATCAATAAAATCATCAATTTTAGTTTGCTGCTTCAATCTCAATCATCCATTTTTTGCGGGTTGCATATTGCTGAAACTAAATAAAAAAAATTCAACATCGCCTACCCGAATTCCTATTTTTTGTTTGTTATAGTCTGTAGTTTCATTATCTCATGTGCATATGTTTATTGTTTACTTCTTCCATTATGTTTTTCCTTTCATCTATTAATTTCAAACATTCACAAAATTTGTTCATATAATGAGACTGCTATGTTGGGTGTGTTAAAATTCCATGCAATAGCACTATCTAGAAAGAAAGAATTCAACTTTCTTTCCTAAAGCTTGATTATCTTTCCTAAAGCTTGATTATGTGGTTAGCTTGAGATTTACCCTTTTAGAACTTGGGGTACATTTTGAGTGTTAAGAAGAAGATAAAGTTTGGTTGAAGATAGATCGAGTTCATTGAATGATCTACATCGAGGATAAAGCTATAGAGGTTGCAGATCTAGATAAGGATATAAATTCCAGATAGATCAAGAATCGAAGTTTTCTTTTAAACCCACAAATTATTGCAGAATGTGGATTGCAAAAATACTATTCGAAAACAAAATTTTTATTTTTCAGTTTAGCAACTCGGAATTCACATTGAGTATCGTGTCTTTTTGCAACTGAACCGTTTCGCAATTGAGTATTTCTGCAACTTTTTTTTTTGTTTTTACGGATTGCAGAAGGGATCTTTTTTATTTTATATATCTTTGTGTTTCTGCAACCCACATTCCGCATCCAGCAATAGGATTGCACAAGACCTTTTTTTTGGGGGGGGGAGCGGTTTGGAAATCAATTTCCTGCAACACGCAACCCGCAATGCGGATTGCAGAATGTTGGAATTTATTGGTTTGACAAATGTTTGTAATTATTTTCAAAATAAGGTTTTATATTTTTGGTTTTGCCTTCCGCAATGCAAATTGCAGAAAGTAGAAAATTTGTTTATCGTTTTTTTTTCTTTTTTCAGTTCTGCAAGTTGCCTATCTGCAACTCACAACCCACAATTTTTTTTTGCTGATTGCAAAACTTTAAAAAAAATATTGATCACTAATATCGTCTCACATTCCGCAACCCACAAATGTGGATTGCGGATTGTGAAAATCATAAGATCTAAATTTTTTGGTTGTTTTTCATCTCCGCATTTTAGTTTGCCGCTTCAATATCAATCGTCCATTTTTAGCGGGTTGCGGACAAATACCTATGAAGTTGTGATGAACACTTATCAATAAAATCATCCATTTTAGTTTGTCTCTTCAATCTCAATCGTCCATTTTTTGTGGGTTGAGGATGAAGCTATAGAGGTTACTGATCTAGATAAGGAGATAAAGTCCAGATATATCGAGAGTCATAGTTTTCTTTTAATAAAAGTTTGTCTTTCCGCAACCCACAACCTACAAATTATTGCAGAATACGGATTACGGAAATCCTTTTCGAAATAAATTTTGTTTTCGATTCTACAATCTGCATTGCGGGTTGGAGAAAGGAAAAGAGAAAAACATGCTAAAACAAATGTTTATGCTTTCCGCAATCCACATTGTGGATTGTGGAAACTCAATAAAAATCAAACTTGCAACATTTCTCACTCACAACCTGCAAATTCTTGTGGATTGCAGAATGCGGAACTTTAACAATTTTCACATGATCAATAATTCCATTCCGCATTCTACAACCCGCATTGCGGATTGCGGATTGTGGAAATCATAAGATCTTAAGCTTTTTGGGCCTTTTCACTTCTCCATTTTTCTTTTCTTCCCTGATCTGAACCATCCATTTCTGCAAGATCTACGACTCAAATCTAATTTTCTGTTGAGCCCTGGTTTATTTAATTCATTTAAATTTACCATGAGAATTGACCATTTTTACTTGCATTTTTTACTGTGTCCGATATTTTTACCGCAAATTTTTCTTGCTCAAGCTCACAAATCCTTTGGTTTCCAATCTTTCTAAAATATAACGTAGTACATAAATATGTATGGCGTGTAGCTTTTTTTGTATTTATTAAATATTTGTTTTATATAAATGTTTAAACTGTAATATTTATGAAAGAATTGATTTTATATAAAATAATTGAAGAATGTTGCAAATTGAATAAAACACAAATTAGACAAATATATTAACTTGTTAAATGATGCATTCCAATATTGAAATAGAAACACTTTCCTTAATCATAGAAACCATTCTCTTTGAAATATAATCCAAAATAAATAACTTTTTTTATTCTCAAAACACACCTTAATCATCTGCATTTGTTATGCACAAAAATAACAACTACCTTCATAGAAAATGGTATTCAGCATGAAAAAAGTATCAAATGTACACTAGAGAGCAGTTACAAGGGATGATCCTGCATAGATGGGGATGTCCTTTACTGGAGGAAATTTCCCAAAGTCACCAAGAAGAATCATGGAACATCCACCAAATGGGATTTTAGAATGTGAAGGGAAATCTTAACGTAAGCATGCATTAATTTGAGTTAACATTTTTGGGCCAATAAATCTCATTTCATCGATGAGAATATAATGAATATACCAGAGTTCTTCTTGAAGATTTGAAAGAGATTAGGCTTCAAGAAGCTACATTTCAACAATGGGTATTAGAAGAGCAGAATGTATTGTAAGTGCATGTTGTTAAAAGCAGCAACACCAGTTGGAGCTAAGAGAAGAAGTGGGGATGTGGTTTGTCCAGATGTAGTTTGGAGTGCATATTTCAAGCAAGATATGAGGTAATATTATTTTGTTCCTGTAGTGCCTTGAATGACCATTTTGAGTGGTTAAGCAAGTGTAGTGTTTCTAAAATAGGAAATGAAAACATAAAAGGCTATGTTTTGTGTGGGAGACAAGGAATCATGTGAAATGGATAACGAGGTGGTGTCATCATGTAGTTGAGTGGACAAGCGATTGAGGTCAATGAATGATATTGTTATTTCATTCAAATGGGTGGCTATATTGTTATGTGTCCAATTGTGATTTTTGTCAAAATCATGATGTCCAAGCATTTCAAGGTCACCAATATGGATGTTGTTTCCTGGTGGCATTTGAGAGAGAAGTTCCCATTCATCCATCTGATCGACCAAGAGAAAAGGAATTGGATCGAAATTTGAATCATCGGATGGAGGTGTAGAGAGTTATTCTTGTACACATTCAACATGCCACACAACATATGTGCCTTTAATGTGATTCCAATGAGAAATAATTTTAGAACTTGTTGTTCCAATATCCTCAGGGAGGGCACAAAAAGGGTTGTATAGAAGAAGTTCGCTCCAAGAAAACAATTCAAAATTTGAAGAATCAAAGGGAGGAATGGAGGTGAATTGTCGAAAGACTCTAACAATATTTTGACGCAAGTTTCCTTTCCATGTATTTTTTTTCCTTTTAGGTGAGAAAGACGAGAAGCTTCAAGCAGGGTTAGATGCTCAAGAGCAAGGGGTATTTTCATGTATGCAAATATAAGTGGGGGGGTTGTAGGGGTTTAAGTAGTGTCATTACAAACTCGACAGAACACACTTTGGTTCACATTTAGGGAAAAAAATGGCGACTGCAAAGAACAAGAGGGAGTTTTTGGAGCATGTGACACATCTCTTATGCACCAATGCCTCATTATGCAACTATTTGTGCAAGGAATCGCTTGATTGGATGAACAATGGGGAGAGAGAGAATAACATGGTAGATTTTTTTATTTTGGCTCTACTTTTGATGCATATTTTGAAATGTATTTGAGCACAACATGTCTAGAAAGAACAGGTTGGAAATCTAGATTATCCCTCCATATTGAAAGCATGGTTGGGCTGTGAATATTTAGAAGGGAATCATTTCTTGGAGGATTGTAGGTTTTACGTCCATTTGCATCAATCAATAAGGAATACGTAGCTTGTAGATCATAGGGAAAACCATAGTGACATTGAACATATGTTCCTTTTTTGCGAAGGCAAGTTGATTTTGAACATCTGGCGTGCCTTTGAACGCAATTTACAAGTTCTTCATAGTCAACTGAGTAGTTTGATGCAAATATGGATGGTGATGCAAGATTGCATGGATCATTTGTAGTAGAATGATGTAACCCAAAATTGGACAAGTGAGAATTACGAGGTTCCAAGTTGTAACATATGTGTCAAAAAAGTGTTTTGCAGCTTCAACTGCAACATAATATTCCCAGTCTAAGGTGTCCATATTTGGTGCATCTGTCAACCAAATAAAACCATGAATGTGTGTGGATCCCTTATGTTTCCATTCATACCTACATGGGAGGAAAATGAATATATTAGAAATCAATCTTATAAAGTGACAAGCATGAAGAAAAGGATAAGAAGGAAGAGATAGTAAAACAACTACACTAAGAATCTGTTATGTGAAATCCCTTTTGAAGCACCTCTTCAAGGAATATTTTGAATCTATTGTGCATGTATTGTGATGTAATATGTGGATTTGATATGATGTTGTGAATATTCCATTGATGGTGTTGATCTAAACTAGTAGGGTGTTCACCAAGCATTAGAGCATGCAAATCTGGCCAAGTTGTGTCAGCTGGACTAAGGGTGAAGAAGAACGTTGGTGTGCCTTGTTGATTTATCATATTTGTGAGTTCAGCTCTACTTTTTTTCCAATACGAGCATGTTCCACGCAATGAAGGCCCAAATCAGGCGACCCTTTCACCAATTTTGTATTTAGGCATGTCTTGCAATTGGTTAACAAGCTCAATTATTATGGGAGGTAGTCTATCTTCAAGGTTAATTTTGACAAAAATAGAAGCAGTAGCATGAATCTGATGGCACATAATTAGATTGTATATGTAGTATCGGAACCAAGGATGTTTCCCAAATCTATTATCATGATATTGAATAAGGTGAAGTGCATATTCGTGCATCTCAATTTGATGAATGCGTGGTTGTGTAAGCATTGCTGAACCTATGGGGAACAAGGTTGGAAAATCCATGGAAAGAAGGAATTCTATGCTTTACTCATTGATAGGGGATATTCCTATAGGGGGGAAATCAATGGAAGGTGGTAGTGGGATATATGGTGTGTGTATGAAGTATCTTATTTATTCAACCTCGGTTCTAGCATTATTTTGTGTTGAAATAAACGAGGATGATTCTAATTCATAGGGTTCAAATTAATTGGGTGGTCGGATTGTAGAGGATAAGCTTTGTTGATGAGATAATGCATCATTCATATTAACATGGGGAATCAAAGGTGAAATGTTTCTTGAAACAAGAGGCAAAGAATCTAATGCAATTGGGTTGAATCACACATCCTTATGTATGAACCATTTTCCATTATGTATTGAAGAGCAACAAGAACACGTGTTCGACTAACAAAACGTTCATATGGATTGTTTGTAGAGTTGCATTTGCAAACAACAAGGATGTCAAGGTATGGTATAAAATGGGGTAGGGATGTGGCAATATTGGAAATGTATTGTGGGAAGCAAATAGTATGGATATAATATTTATATTGACCACCACGGGCATGTGTGACTTGTAATATTGGGTTGGCATGAGTAATGAGCATTTCTTTAACTTGCGTAAGTACTACAAGGACAAGTGGTTGTATGCATGGGTCCAAATTATTTTCCAATGAAAATTGATTTCCTTTTCTTTCTAGAATACAACGAGAACACCCGTATGCACCATGGAATTTTTTTGTTTCCATACTAGGGTAACATTCATTGGAAATCAAGCAAACATTCATTTCAACTAGTTGGTCCACTGTTTTACAAAATCGTTGATGTGCATCATCAAGGCCGATGTTGGATGGGTTTAGCATGGCGGATGGAAGGGATGGTGTGTCGAAAGGTTATCCAAGAGAAGAGGAAGAAGACATATCCACAGCTTGATGAGCAACTCTATAAAGAAGACGTTGTTTCTTGTTGGTTTGATCTCTGTTATGTGCATATACAAGTCTTCTTTGTGCATTGGCTTGTTCATTGTCATGGTTCGGCAGGATACCTACAAGAAAAGCATAAACTTGTTAAATAAATATGTATTTGGATGTACTGTTGAAATTTCCAAATAAATGTTTTCTACCATCACAATTACAACCTTTAGGCATTCAATTCCATGGATGGTCTATGTTCTAAGTGAAAGAGTAAAAATAAATTGTTTATTGTCGATCATCTTAGCTATTTCAACAATTAATGCTACTTCAATTGAGAGTTAATCTTGAATGTTTAAAAATTTAGTATTTACTTACAAGTTGGTTATATATTGTCAAATTGAGAGTTTCATTTTGCAAACTGTATGTAAATGTTATTTTGGAATGGGTAAGAGTAGTTCTGAAACGTGGTATTTAGTCTACCAGGGGAAATTGTTCTTATCTTGCATATAGTTTAAAATAGAGGAAAACATATATTAGTAAGACTGTCCATATAAAAAAAATTAACATAACTGCTTGCAAAACATGCAATCCATATTTCCAAGGCACGAGTTGTTTCACTCTGAATAATTTTCAATTTTTTTTTATTTTGTTCATGCCATATTTGATTCCATAGGAAATAACAACCATCATGTTATAGAGACTATGCTAATTGAAGATGTTATTTCACTCTTGCTACATGGTGTTGTCAACCTTTGGCCGTTGGTAAAAGTTTCCACATTAACCCAAGTGAACTCACTCAACTCATCAACTATTTATTTTTGAATTTCTATGTCAGACGACATTCACAAGCATGAGATATTACTTCCAGTTATATATAATAGTGTTGGTGAAGACAAGCGACTAAAAGAAGGAACTATAATCAAAGTCACCCAATCAAACAAAAGCGTAAACTTGTTAAAGACTTAGAATATTTCGTTGGTGAAAGGAATACATTTTGTATATGTATTAAGTGAAAATTTTATGAATACAAAACATAAGATAAAGAGCAAAGTGTAAGTGATTGCATATTGGGAACCAACTATGTATGGTAAAATAACATTTATGGAGTAAATATGTTTTTCAAGTTTTAGCTGAATAACTGTAGGAAAGCAACAATATATAAGATAAAATTGTAGTATGACAAACCATATACGAAAAAAAAAACCAATAAATGTAATAATTGTTCTTTATGAAAAAATGACAAGTTGTGCTAAGAAAAAAGAGAGCAAAATTGTTTATTTTATAAATAAAATAATAGAATATTAGTATTGTATTACAAAGCAACGATATATGTTGCATCAACAATTTATGTTCAAAATGTTAAGTGATAGGTTGTACAGTGGAACTATGAGACTATAAGATAAAACTCCTAAAAACGAGTATAAAAAAAACCCCTGCTATGTTTAAGCATGAAAGAAAGAAAAAAATATAAGAATTGAGGCAATTCATTAGAGACAATAAAGAATGTTTAAGTATCAAGTTGAAACAACTTATGTATTTGAATGTCCACATGAAATTGCTGATTAAATTTTTTCAACCATCATAATTACAACCTTTAAGCGTGCAATTCCACATAAGGTTTATGTTCTAACTAAAAGAGTAAAAATAATTTGTTTGTTGCAGATCTTTTGGGCTATTTCAACAATTGATGTTGCTTTAGTTGGGAGGAGGCATAGGTCTTTAGAAGAAATTCCCATGAGTTTCTTTGCAGCATCATCAAAAACTGCGACACCATGAAGTTGTCCAGTGATATCTTCCAAGTCAAGCTTTAGTATGTATCGGTAGTCACATTCAAGAAATTTCCCATCACATTTACCACAATACCAAATGTTTCTAACTTTGTGGGAAATTTTTTTCATGCATTTTATACCATCAACAAAAAGAGGGCATGCAAGGAAATGAAAGTCATCCATGTTGACATTTGTGATGGTTGCAACAACAAATTACCAAACATGCTTTTTAGACGGTTGAAGATTATGTAGCTCATTGATGGTAATGATTTTACGAGGACTAGAATGAGAGGCATTGAATTTTCGGCTCAAAGATGGTGACGCTGAATGAAATCCATTGTCATGAAACCGTCTCTGGAGAAGGACAATTTCTGTAATATTTGGGTTTATAAAAATAGTACTGTTGGATATAGTCCCAACAGTTTTTCCATTGAATTCTATAACATGACCACCTTTGACTGCTAAAGTTGGAGGAGAAGCTAAACTGCGAAGGTTAGCAAGCTTGTCTCCTTCAATTTTGAAATGATCTCCCCAAAGTGTTATGCTAGTGCTATAGCCTAACATTTCATGGAGTCCAATGGTGTGTCATACAATCTCTACACCATCCCATTTATGTATTGTTGATGCAGGCGAAACTGAAATTACAAGTCCTAGAAGGTCAACCATGGAATTAACACATATAGTTTGGATGTCCTAAATAGTTTTAAAGTTAAAGAAATATAAAGGTATTAAGGGATATTCATCTAAGCATGGTTTGATGGTTGAGGAGGAACCTAGGAAAACCTCATTATGGATTTTCAAATGGTTGAAAATTGGATTGGATTCTTTCACATCGCCCTTTGATACTATGTATACTACTCCTAAATGTATTTGCTCGTCGAAAGAGAGTGACAATTCATTGAATGCCAAGATATGTATTTCATTGTGTGAAGCACTAACAAGGCCAAATCTAAACACTTTTCCAGACCCTTGTTGGTTTTCGTATTCATGAATATTTGTCTTGGAAATAACTCGACCTTGAATGGTACAAACTTTGCTATAAGAGGAAAGTGAAGTGAATGGGATAGTCAATGCAGTAAAGGAAGGATTTTCATTTATTGACGTAGCGTTCACTGGAATAGAAAAACTACTTCGCGAGGGAGAGGCTATAGCTAAGTGGTAAGATGTGGGGTCTCCAATAATAGCTGCATCCATGACTATGACAAGTTCAAGTGCAAGTGATGTGATAGTCCTGGTAAGAATAAGTATGTTAGAAAGTAATGGGAGACAAAAGCATTTGATGCATCAATGGTGTCAAATTTATTTAGTGGGAAAAAAAGAACAAGGAAAAGAAACATACGTTACATTATGTATAATGTTGCAAGTACATTGGGTGACTTTGATTATAGTTCATTATTTTAGTATCCCATCTTCTACAAGACTATTATATATAATTGAAAGTAATAGCTCGTGCTTGTGAAGGCCATTTGAGATAGAAATTCGAAACTGAACAATTGATGAGTTGATAGAGTTCACTTGCTTTAATGTGGAAACTTGTACCAGTGGGAAAAGGTTGACAATGCCATTTAGCAAGAGTGAAATAGCATAGTCTCCATAACGTGATAGTTTTTCTTTCCTATAGAATCAAATAGGGCATGAAAAAAAAATTGAAAATTATTCAAAGTGAAACAATGCGTGCCTTGGCAGTGTGCATTGCATGTTCTGGAAGCAATGATGTTTAATTGTTTTTATGGACAAGATTAGTGATATTTGTTTGTCTCTACTATCAACTATATGCAAGATAAGAACAATTTTCCGTGGTAGAGTAAATACCATGTTTCATAACTTCTCTTACCCATTCCAAACTAACATTTACATACAGTTTGCAAAATGAAACTATCAATTTGACAATAAATAAGCAACTTATAAGTAAATACTAAATTTTAAAACATTCAAGATTAAAATTCCAATTGCAAGAAGAAGATAAAATCAAAGCCGCAGAAACACGAATCAAATATTTTTCTACCACAATGAATGTTGAAAACAATTAAGCAAAGTGAAGGAATACCTGCAAATCTGACAAAGTAGTAAGACCTCCATTCCAAAATCTCTAGTGTAACTAAAGTGCAACAAAATAAATACAATCAAAGAAAAGGAAAACATTAGGAAATATTGGTTACCTGAAGCTTTGTATATATGTGCAAAGAAATGGCGGTGCAAAAAAAAACCCAGTAAATCGAGAATTGTGACAACATCTTCGAGATTCTCATAAGCTCATCCGCAATTAAGAAGTAGCCTATCTATAAATTAAATAAAAAGCTTTCTTGCATTAATGGAGCAACAATGCATTGATGAAGCATTAACATAGAACATTCATGTTAATGAAGGGACATCGACAAAATATTTCTCACCGATTCGAGTGGTAGTGAAAGCAAACCACAACCAAAATGACCCCACAAACTGTGAGCGTAAAGCCACAAAAGCCCTTGGAATGAAACTTTTACAAAACCCTCCGCCTCAAATATTGGCAAAGTATATTCCTATTTCAAAGAAAAAATTGACCCTACAAAATCTGATCCTAAACCCATAAGAGCCCTTGCACTGAAACTTTTGCAAAACCCTTGAACTCAAATATTCATAATGGCTATGTCAAATTCAAAGAAATGGATTGCAGTGAAGGATAGTGGTAGAAAATATGGGCCTGTCAATTCATGCATGCAGCAAAAAAAATGACATCGATCACAAAACGTACATGAAAAAAGATGTCATGACATAATCCCATCAATCCATTCATGCGCAGGATCGGTCATATACGGAAACATATAAGAGTGTAGTCAAAACACGCAATCCAATTATCAGAAAAACACCCTAAACAACAAGTGGGAAGCAAGATTGACATTACACAATATGAATGTGGAAAGCACCATTGCGGGCACAACTTTGTGGAAGTCCGTTTTTAAAAACGGAGAATTGCAAGTTAGAAATCCGCAATCCGCAAATGGTGAAAAACTGTTACATAAAGGAAAATGCAGAAATAGAGTTGTGGAACCATAATTGCATAAACATATTGCAAAAATATCTATTGCAGAAACAACTTTGTGGAAAAGGAGATTGTGGAAAGGAGCTTGCTGAAGGGCAATATGTGGAAATCGGGTTGTGAAAACTCAATTGCGGAAAGAGTTCGTTGCATAAATAATGAGGTTGCATAAGTAAGTCTGCAGAAACTTGTATTGTGGAAATATATTCTGTGAGACAAAAGTTACGAAATTGAGAATGCAGAATCCCATTGATAAATGACTGAACTGAACTGCAATAAAGGACATTAGCAGAAAATAAATAAAGTTGCGGAAATATGTATTGCAGAAATAGTATTGCGGAAAATGAGATTGCAAAAAGGAGCTTGCTGAAGGGTAATCTACGGAAATTGAGTTGTGAAAACTGAATTGCAGAAAGATTCTGTTGCGAAAATAGTGAGGTTGTGCAAGCATGTCTGTGAAAATATGTATTGTGGAAATATATTCTGCAGGATAGAAGTTACAAAATCGAAACTACAGAATCGCGTTGATAAATTGATAAAGGACTAAACTGAATTGCAATAAAGGACATTGACAGAAAATATGGGCTTGTCAATCAAGACATGGGCAGGGATGATTTTAAGGAACCATGCTTATTTAAAAGTGTATAAATGTTAGCAAATATTACCAATTCTTAAAATGCCAACTATAAAATGATTCGCTATATTTTTCAAAAAATATTTTAATTTCCAAGGATTTCATACCGTTTATATAATAATTTGGCGATTTTTAGGGTGAAAACATTTTACCCCATCAAAATTGGGCGAAACAGGGCTTCAAAAAATGCAAAATGGCGAATCTTTTTTGGGAGAAAAACATGGAAAAATAGTCCACTGGGCTAAAATTCGCCCCTAAAATTATCCATGGACATGGGGAAAAAAAATGAAATGGATCACCAAACTTGCATGAAAAAAAATGTCAAGACATAATCCCATCAATCGAAAGGATCTTGGTGAAGGGTAATGTGCGGAAATAGATTTGCGGAAATATGTATTGCAGAAACAATATTGCAGAAAATGAGATTGTGGAAATGAGCTTGCCGAAGGGTAATATGCTGAAACTGAGTTGTGAAAACCCAATTGCAGAAAGATTTCGTTGCGGTAAGAATGAGGTTGCGGAAGCAAGTCTGCAAAAAGCTATATTTTGGAAATATAGTCCGCGGGACTGAAGTTACGAAATTGAGAATGTGGAAGACAGCCTGCTGAATCGAGATTGTGCAATCTCATTGCTAAATTGATAAAGGACTGAATTGAAGTGCTGTAAATGACACTAGTAAAAAACATGGCCCTGTCAATCAAGACATGTGGCAAAAATAAGAAATTGATCAACAAACGTGCATGTGGAAAAAATAAGAAATTGATCACCATAAGTGCACGAAAAAAAATGTAAGGACATAACCCCATCAATCCATTCATGGGCAGGACCAACCATAACATAGAAGACACCTGCCGAACTCCTATTGGCCTAATAGAAGAGACTTGTCGAAATTTAAATTGGACGGAGCCACAATGAATCTATTGAAACTACCGTCTCCATTGTTTAACACCTTAGGCATAATTATGATCTTAATAGTGTAAATAACTATAATTAGTAATTGCCCCAAAAAGGTGCAATAATACGTCGATAGGTTTTTGTCGGAGGGTGAAATGGGTGAAAAAAGTAAAATAAAATCGAATAGGTGTCATGGGAAAAATCCTCAAAGAAAGTGCATGGACTTAAGTTTTTCCATGGTGTATACCTAGCCTTTACCATGAGTACCATCACAAAAGAGCTACTAGATTTGCAAGGAAGGCCAAGGAAAGGGGTGAACTTAAAAATCCTAAATATCACAAATAAGTAGTCAAATATTAAATGTAGATGAAATTAACAACAAACTAGATATAGTTGGCATTGTCATAGAAATTCTCTTAGACCAAACTAAACCTATACATTTACCCAAGTCTATAGATTTTAGCTATAATTTTGTACAATTTAAGGTTATACTCGATTTTTGACCTATTTTCTCAATTTTCTCTTAGGCCAAACTAAACCAATACGTTTACAGAAGTTATGATATAAAAGTTGAATTGATGGTTTGCTTTTATAAATATTCTACAAAAATATTGGGTTTTCATTGAACCCATTTTCTATATTACCTTGAAAGTCAACATGCATTGAAATATTCCATAGTCAAAACTATGTGTATGAGCCATGATATGTCAAAGTGCATAACCAAATTGTTGGCCAAACCAACCATGATAACCCACCATAGAGCTTATGCCCGATGCACAAATACAATTTTCAAGATTCATATATATAAATTGAAAATTATTTCTACATATGGTAATTATGGAATAACGATCCGAGGTGCGAATAAAAAACAATATAGCGCATTTTTTGAAGAGCTAGAAGTAAAGAGTTTGGTTGATGGCCATCATCTTATTCAGTTAAGTTTATGCATGGGTTCCATTTTCATGCGGAAAGGTCGATTCCCTGCTCTAAATGGTGTCCTTTTTCTCAATTCCTCTTCACAATGGGCCAAAAAAATCTATATACATCATTCCCACACTACCTTTTAGTCGTGCTTTAGACGATAAGCTTCTTTTCTCTATCAAGTTCCAAGAAACATGGGCACTAAATAGGATAAAACCTACATAGCCCCTATGTAATCGTATTTTAATTTTAAATGGTGACAATGCACTTACATAAACTACATTATAGAGAAAAAAAAATATTTCACAAAACGTAATCACAAAATAATCCACAAAACATAATCATCACCAACCAATCCACCATGAAATTTTTCAATCTTGAAATGAATTTATTTATAGCGATCATTCATTTTTGTAGCCATCCCAAACATTCATTAGGTTTCCATAGCTAAAGAACCAAAGCATTGTTCCACCTTTCATTACATTAACCAGTTTAAGAGCTATAATTTATCTGTTTGTCAACATTTTCCAAGAATTCAAGCAATCAAGTATTGGAAAGTACATTTTTTTAAAAATAAAAATAAAAGTATAATTACTTTAATTGTTTGAAAACCTGCTCCTAAATTTTCTTTACAAGATTGATTAGAATATAGTAAGGTATACATATATAAATCATATCCTTGTAAGAAAACATCATCATTAAAAGGCATTTTATGGAAAAAAAATTCTTGTAAAATTTTGTAATTTCATAGTCAATTTTGGATCATTAGGTTACATATATGATGGTAGAAATCATGTTTGTGTATTTTTCCCCTAGAAGGTAACTATGTTTTAGAGAGGGAATCATATGAAGGATATGGTGGAGTTTGAGAGAGATTCAAGAGGAGGTTACAAGAGATGTGTTGTGGGTTGTATTTGTTCATTTTGTTGGACGAAATAAAATGAAGGACTGGTTATTTCTAAGTGTATGTAGCCCATATCAAGTGAACCAAGTATAATGGTGTCTCTCTTGTACTGTGCTTTTATGTGTTTTATTTTCGCATTTATTTTATTTTATTGCTTTTCTATCCCGTTTCTAACATAAAATATTCCTATCATAGGTAGTTACAATGACCAAAACAAGCAGATCCTAAGATGAGCTTCTATAAATTGTTGCTAGATTAACAAGAACACATAACATGAAGTCTGCAATTTTTTCAATAGGCATTTGAGAGAATGTGTCATTTTTTGGAATTGTTAATTGAAACACAAAAGATATCAAATGTCTAAGGATACCATAAGGGAACAAGGACGATATATTTGGTTGACACCGGCTCACTGATTTGCCATTATATTTCTTTGCTCAACTTATGTGTTTATCTCAAGTAAGAAGATGAGGTGCCGTAAGGATACCATAAGTTTCTATCTCAGCGAAGAAGAAGTTTTTTGATCCAAGTCTAAGGATACCATAAGGGACCAAGTACATGATATTTGGTTTCCAATGGCCCACTAATTTGATATTGTATTTCTTACCTCATCTTATGTGTCTATTTTAGTTAAGAATGAGATCCTCAATCACACTTGTTCCATTAGTTTGAAAATCCCCTTCTTTTCTAAGGAAAACCTCCTGGGGTCCCCTTGTATTCCCTAACATATCCATTTGGAGGGCCACTTAACAACCCACCACAATAGGGAGTAGTATCTTGAAGGGATCCAATTGAATTGAACCTATGAACTATGGCCTACTTCTAAACAATATTCCTTTGGTAGATGGTTCAATTGATTGAGGAAACCCTTGTTCTTTTAATTTAGTGGGGTGTTTATAGTCGTGGAGAAGCACACTAAATAGATAGGGAGTCCAAATAGTACCATTGGTATCAATTACTAAGATAATGGATCTGGATAAGAGTTGTGTACATTACTTATGCTCTTAGCCCCATCCTTGTCAAATCTCTTTGAGATGTCTATGATTTCCATGTAACTAAATTTCTTCCCTAGAGTAAGTCAATGCTAACCATTAGGCCCTATATAATGGCCTTTTAACCCTAAATGGAGATGACATATTGACATAAGTTCATTTGGTAACCAATATGTTCCTAATAAGTGGGTGGGTGTTAGGCACTGAGACAAGAGATTTGCATGAGAGTTGTGTACATAACTCACACTCTTACCCCCATCATTATCCAACGTTTCAAAGGAATTTATGATTTCCATGTAAATATAGTCATAGCCAATATGGATCCTTTATCAGCATGTGACATATCTAGTGGTAGAGATTATGTTTGTGTCTTTTTTCCCTAGAAGCTAACCCTCTTTTAGAGAAGGAATTATATTAAGGCTAGGTGGAGTTTGAGAAAGACTCTTGAGAGATCGAAGAGGAGGTTGCAACATATGTGCTACACGTTGTATCTCTTCATTTTATTGGACATAATGAAAAAAAAAGTATTGATTGTTTCTCTATGGATGTAGCCCATATCGAGTGAACCACCCATGTGGGTGTCTCTCTTGTGTTGTTCTCTTATGTGTTTTACTTATGCTTTTGTTTTATTTTATATCAAATATTTATATCCTATAATGGAAAGAAGTTGAATTCAATCATATTATATCTTAGAGTGGAAAGTGAAATTAATTAGATTAAGTTCACATACACTATACACTATGAAGTTTCAAATAATTAATCCTATCCATTTTAAATTATTCATATCTCATAATGAACACTGTTTGAATTCAATTACATGATATCTTATAATAAAAACACAATTAAATTTAATCAGATTTGAATTTAATTGAACATTAAAATAATGATTTTTTATTTAATTTGAAGTTAAATAATTTTTTAACTTTTATATAAATTTAATTGTTTTTCTTTTATTATTAAAATTAATACTAAATTTTAATTTTAATTAAAAAATAAATATTAAAAAATTAAATAAAATAATTAATAAATATAAAATAATTAAATATAAATATAAATACTAAAGATAAAGAAATAAGAATATAGAACCTATGTCCACTCAAACTCTTGCAAACCAACCAAGTGTGAAACATTTATTTTGAAATGAATAAAACAAATTGTTGTTTTAATATAAAAGGGTATTTCTTTTATATATATATAATTTAGTAATGACAATATTCTACATAAATATATAACATATGCTTATTTTAGAAAAAAAAAAAACTTAAATTATAAAAGTTCAAACAAATACTTTATGAGAGGAAAATAATGTTGAAAAATTGTATTTTTTTATTCATAACATAATTATTAGAGTGAAGAGGAATAACATTAGAATGAAGAGAAACGACATTTTTAAAGGTATTATAATAAGAAAGTAAATTTAGAAAAGCATAACGAGATTTGATTAAAGTTGGAAGATCAATAATTACATTTAATTGATATTAATATTTATAATATTAATGTTATTTCTTTCAATTCATTATAAAAAAATAAATATTTTTAAATATTATTAAATTATAAATAAAAATACTGTATATAGTTAAAAAACCATATTTAAAACTAATTAAAAATAAAAATTAAATAGTATATTTAATGTCTATTATCAATTTGGCTATTTTAAAACAAAGTTTTAAAATATGATACAATCTTATTGGTTTCCTAAAGTGAGATTTACCTATAACATAAACAACAACAAGAATGAATGGAAGAAGTCACGAAGCAATTTTTATTATATATAATTATATTTGATTTGAAATTAATTTTTTTTTAATTGAAAAAAAAGTTGATTAAATTATTTTGTTGTAAGTGTGAAAAGAGTGAGAGATTTGTTAATCTGGGTCCATTCTTGGGATAAACCAGGTCTCTTGATTCCCATAAAATTTAATAACAAAAAATATAATTTTCTTTGAAATTTTTTGATTAAAGATAATTGATTTAAATTGATTTATTTTTTTAAATTACATTTTTATGAAATATAAAATTTCAACCCTTTCAAAAATAACATTGAAAATATGGTACATATTTTAACCTATTTAAAAAGGAAAGGCAGTGGACACGTGAAAGTTTCAAAATCAACATTGAAAATATGGTACATATTTTAACCTATTTAAAAAGGAAAGGCAGTGGACACGAAAGTTGTAAGAAATTATAGGTTATTAGAAACCGTCTTAAGTGACATTATAACTATCCTTTTACATAGGAGCTGTTTAACCAGGGGACTTTTTGACTTTTCAGGTACATTTTTGCCTGGAATTTGGTGAATTTAATAAGTAAAATTTATAATTCATGTTGTTTGCCTAAATGAAAATCCCCAACACCCACATTCTGTAAGATTTAGCAGTGTTTTTGAAAGTTTTGAAAATTCAGTGAAGATTCATAGCCAGAAACTAGTATAAAACAGTAAAACAAAAAAAAGTCAAAAAGTCCCCTATTTAGACAACTCCTTTACATATAGCCAACTACAATTTCCAGGCATTTCTGTTATAAATTCAAAGATGGAGGCAGACGTCCGATGGAGGCGGTTGGACATTCATATTAAAGGGTTTTGTTTGTTTTTGAGAGGTGTAGTATTAAGCGAGGGTTTTTATTAAATGATGTAACTGCCAAAGAAGTGATTTCGAACTCTAGGCGGTAATTGTTGTCAGACTTTTTAAGGGAACACTATATTAATCACTATAAATCTTATCACCGCTCGTTCAATTCCACATCTAGGTTTTGATACTAATACTTCGTGTTTCATTGTTTACTGTCATTTTAAACGCCTTTTCTAATTGTAACTTCAATACTAAATTCCCGTTGACGAAGAAACCAGAGGGTTCGTAAAATGATATAAAATTTGCTAAATTCAACGCTAAATTGTGTATGTTTTGTGAGCTACCAGGTATCTATGATGCTATATACTAAAACTTGGTGTGATTTGTTGCATACAAGAATTCCGTGTTAAGGATAAAGTTTATGCCAGTTGGTAAGAAGATTTGACTGGATCACTTCATGACATTTGTTTTACTATTGTCTTATTCACTTTATTGCATCTACTTCAATTTTTTTCCTTTCAACATTTCCCTGAACCTTATGAAGCAAATGAAATTAGTGCATACCATGTATTTGGCCACCTTTCGAGTCTAAAACCATATTTGCGAGAAGCTTCATGTTTCCAAAACCGTTGGCGCACTTCCATTTCATCCTCCTGGCGTCTATCTGTTGTGCACTACCGTCCATTATGAGGGGCATTTCTTATTAGGACACGAAACATGATTTGTAGGTTACTGTTTGGGCTAGCAAGGCCAATGATAGATTTGTTTCCGGGAATTTGTGTCTCTACCGAATATTATTGGTAGTTGTTGGGGATAGCAAGGTCAACATTGAAACATTTTGAAAAATTAAAATTCTGGTATTTTGTGTTTACAGGTAATAGTATTGACATCAATGAAGATCAGAGATAAAATATTCATGCCTTCTATTGGTATCTAAAGTTGGTGGCTCCTGGGTGGTGTGGCGATAGCGGTAGCAACCATACCTTCTAAAATAAGCAAAAGATTTTTCAGTGTGGTTCCGTGGAATCTGCTTCTTGTATATAGGGTGTAATGCTTGGACTTTGGCCTTTTACTTTGTAGATATTTCATTATGATAGAACAAAATTGTAATGTCTAGAGGATTCTTGGCGCTGTCACTTTATTATGGTACAAATTTCTGGACCGTTTGGTTCGGTACATGATTGCCATGAAATTTTCTATTGAACCAATCACGCCATCAACATATCGTCTAGGTTTTGGTTTAGTTGGATTTGTATATTCTCTTGGTGCCATAAAAAAACTTTCATAAAGAATTATGGGATAGGAATACACCGTGTCCAATTGTTGGCCTTATACAAGCTTGTTCCTTAGTTGTAGCCCATAACAAAAATACATCTTTCATAATGTATGACAATCATGAATCTATGAGCCAAAATAATATGAATTCATAAAGGGATCTGATCCTTAATCAATCATTGTCTCCACCACCACTCATGAATGTGGTCGGTAATATGGGTTCATTTATCATGCGGATCAAGAGTTCAGTCCTTGGTTCATAAAAGATAGTTAATTGTACATGTGATTTAGGAATGTCGTCACCAACATATCCAAGTTGTGAAACAAAGCTCTTTGGAGTTCAATATACTATTTCATCTGCACACTAATTAAGGTTATTTAAAAATATTAAATCTAATACTATACTTGATTAGTGAGTTTGAATAATACCAAATATGGAATGTCATTACACCAGCATAGATCTATCTTAAATCGAGATCCATGAAGTACGGAGAGGGATTCAATTTATTTAGGTGTTTTTTTATTTTATTTTATAATTCAAAGTGGATTTTTTTAATAACTTTTTATAATTTTTTATTTTATGAGCCAACATGAATTCTTTTTAATTCTTTTTAATTACTTTTTATTTTAGGTTACCTTACCCCACCTTATGTGACAACTCTCCCCCATATTAAGTTGTAAAGCACTTTGCCCCTCTAGATGCAAATTTTGATATAATTTCATTAATAACTAATCTCTAATTATTAATTTGAAGCCATTATTTACCTTCACTATTATTTCTTTTAACTTAAAAAATAAAAATTACGTTAACACATTGTTAGTCAAAAGTACCTCCTCCATTTATCCACTACTGAGCAGAAGGTCGCGACACAAATTGAAACCACCTTTGTAATTGCTCCATTACCTTGTCCAACGAAGAGGCATAACATTTCCAACGAAGAGGCATAACATTTATATGTGCCAACAATTATCTACTTCACTAACACGTAAAATCACAAATTTTCATCTTTGTTTAAAAAAAAGGATTATCTAGCATTTGGAACAACAGTCGGTGGGAAATCTCGTACCAACTTAGCGTGTGACCAAAGCAAACCTGTTGTCAAATAAGTTACACTCAAATATACAGTCGAACTCTTGAAAAGACGTTAGAGCGAGGACGGTACCATCTATCACATTAGTCAAGGTAAGCTTTGTGAGATTTCTAAGTTATAATAAAGACGTACAATAAAATATTCGTTATGCCACATCACTGCATTTCATATAAAAAGAAATAATGGCCACTTACCACATCACTCATAGTCCTGAAGAAACCTGTAAGCATTAATAAAGATTTTCCACAGATAAGCATTAATAAAGATATACAATATAGTATTTCTTGAACAAGTCATATTTGATAAAAACAATACTAATCTAAATTTAGTTCAAGATGTGGTAATAATAAAATTGTTTACAGATTATTTTTACTAATTTTTAATAAATAAAGTAACTCAAATATCAAACAGGAATACCTCCACAAAAATCCATAAAGTATTTCAATATTTTTATAACGCAATACAACATGTTTTTAATTTTTTGTGTATCTGATACTCATTATCTTTAGTTTGGGAAAAATGTAAATATTTTGAAGATTGTAGTGTTTTGATATATATTTGATTTAAATAAGTTTTTCTTAATTCAATTTATGTTTTGTCGATTTTTTTGTCATTAATCCAACTATGTTATGTTGGGCAAGATATTAAACATTGTGGTAATGATTATATATAATTGTAAAGTTTGGCAATGTAATATCGATAGAAATTTGATTCTCTTATAGATTTACATATTCAAGCAATAGCCAAATAAAATTAATTTTTAATAAAACATGTAAAGATGCAATGACTAAAACTAACTAATATTAAAAATAAGATATTAAACAAACTAAAAATATATAAAATATATAGTATTTCTCCTAAATCTAATGAATATGAAAATTATAATAATAAATCTTTTTAACTAAAAATATGTGAAATTATAAGATATAAAACATAATAATAAATATTTTTAACTAAGAATATGTGAAATTGTAAGATGTAATAATTAAGATTAGCAACAAGACAAAGAAGCACAAAAATCTAAAAATAAAAATATATAAAATATAAGTTATTTCTCACTAATTTAATAGAGCAAAATTTGACACCTTACAAATAAATTAAATTAACGACAATGTATAAGGTTAAATGTTTATTATTATTATTATTATTATTATTATTATTATTAAAAAGTGACCATAAACAAGTACAATAACTTAATAAAGCTTTAAAAATGCATTTTTTTGAATTTTAAAATACAATGTTTTTTATATATGGTTTTCAATGTCTTTTCTACCCTTAAAGCTATACATCTAACACAAACATGATATAACATATTTATTTCAAAATATGTGTGAATTTTACTTGCATTCTGTTATTATGGTTAGTGTTTTATTGGCAATGAATGTTTTTTTGGGTTTCTTCTTAAGAGCAATGTACACTGCTTTTATCATTTTAAATAAGAAATGCATTGTTTTAAGTAAGAGATAAAAATACTAGAGAATAAATTTGTGACCGGAGATCAAATTTTGGTGAAAAACAAAGCACATCACACTCTTCCAAAGTTAGTTAATGTAATTTAAATATTTTTATCTTTGCTTTCAATGAATTCAACTATATATTTTTGAATTTATTATAGGGTCACGTTTTTTTTAAAGATTGGTTTAGAAATAATATAATTTTAATTTACAAAAATGATTTTTCTTTACCTCCTTCCTTTCTGTCAAGTAATGACGGCAATAACATAGCCTTAGCATGTCATGCCTAGATCTATCCATCTACTGATATAGACAAGTACATATTTGTAATTCCAGATGGAAGAGAAGAAAAAAAACTCAAGATTACTATAATCTATGAATTCCATGCTAAGGCCAATATAACCCCAACTATAGAGAACCAAAAATATCTAGGTGATTGTAATGGTAGATGAAAGAAAAACAAAAACACTAAAGACCATTCTAATCCACAATGATAAAGAGGTGAAAACAAATTTTTGAATAGTGGTTTTCATATCATTGGCTAAATAAAGGGTTATTTATATTGTATTTATAACTTATGGGTAAAGTATCACGACATTATTGTTTTTTTTTATAATTTAATTCTTTGATCCTAAATTTTTGTGTGGACTTCACGACTATGGACCTCCTAGAATTTTAAACATTTTGATAGAAGTCAAAGTTCCACTTCATTCTTGGGAATTTTGTCTTTTTAGTTGTCTATTTTAAAATGATCAAATTGTAATATTTAAAAAAAATATAGCAGAAATGATAGAACTTTGCTTCAAAAATCCACCGACTAAAATTTGAGTGCTCTCAGTGCTCCATATCAAATACCTGAAAACAAATCCAAGAGGTAGTCTTACCAAAAATGAAAGTCTAGCAAATTAATACAAGTAAAAAGCTCAACTCCATAGATCCATCTTAAAAGGAGACCTACCAAGATTGAGGGGGATCAAATCTCTCTAGGTGTCCATTTTTAGAGTGAAATGTTGAAGAAGTGTGTAATGCAATGTTTATGGTTTCAATTTATATAATTTGTGGTTTTATATATATGATCTTCTAAATGTTTTAAATCTAATTTGGACAAACATGTTACATTATAATATTTTATTATTTTTATGAAGAACATCTCTAGGATGAGCATAAGAGTTACACATCTTCCCCTGTAAAATGCACCTAAGCCCAATCAATTACTCCACTCAAATATTTCTGAATTATGTTCAGTGTTTGGTAGGTAGTTTCATAGATATTTTAATCCAAAGATCTAATACTTATTACATGAAGAATTAATATAACTTTTTTTCTTCTACTAATAGTATATGTGAACTATCATATTCTGTACAAAGAGGTCAGAAATTATTTCATATTCCGAAGAAGTTGACCTAACGCTTTTATCATTTTTCTTCAATAATTTTTTATTATTTTTTTATTATTACAACATTACTTCATATTCAATTATAATTTTATTTTTTAGATTTTACTCTCAAGTCATTTTGTTTTACAGTTTAAAAGAATGAAGAGTAGAAAGCCTTTATTACAATAAAGGAATAACATGCTAAAACAGAAACATAACAGTATAGTATTAATTTCCTTCCAATTTTTTGAGTAGGCAGCCTTTTCCATGTAGCCTCTCAGCCCTGTGGACAAGACCCAACAGCCTTCGAATTCTTTGGTAGATTAAACTGTTCTTCTATAATGTCCTCAAAATAAAATAATTCTTTTGTAATTTTGAATACCCAAGATTAAGATTTACTTATGCTGCACAGTTTTCTCTCCATTAAAAAATACTAAGGTAGATGGGATTTTGCTTTATTTAATTATTTATTTATTTAATCATAATTTGCATCTAGGGTTAACTAGATAATTTGCATACTAGGGTTAATTTATGTCTCCATTTTCAACATAGAATTTGCTTAGCTATAGAAGTTGACCCCAGTTCTTAATTTAAATGGCAGAATTGCTTCTGAAATGTGGTTTGAGAGCCACCTAGTAAAGTTCCCTAGTTTCTTTGAAGTATATGGGGGAATTACTTCTGAAAAGTAGTTTAAGACAGTCCGTAGAGTTCCCTTTCGGCCAACCATGTAGGTAGTTTTTTTGCTTCTTTAGTGAGCACATTGACCAAACTTTCTTCATCCAAAGGAAGCTAAAAATATTGTATAATGTCTGTTGTGTGACTGATTGAATGTCTTCATCAAGTTGTAGATTCTGGAGGTTCATACAACGTCTACTAATTGAGTTTAGGCACATTGTTTACATTTGGTTGAGCTTATAAATCTGAGCAATGGATTCGCTACAACAATAGGTGTTAGTCAATAGTCTTGATCTGTGATAGTCTAATTGTCTTGGTTACGTTACACAAGAGGAAAATAGCTCCAATTTGGCAGTGGTCAATGAGGGGTGCTTAGATGCGTTGGTAGGAGTGCCCTTGCGTGGATAGATTTAGTAATTGCTCAAACTTGATTTGGTTGGGTCCAAAATTGTTCTTTGGTTTAGCTCAATCATTTTCAGATATGCATGATCTGTAATCAACGATCTCTGTGATCAGTATTGTTACTTTGTGAGATTCACTTTATGCTTATGATAAACCTTAAGTGATTTTGAAAATTTCCCTGTTGCCTATGACCCTGATCATTGTTTTAGGGTTTCGGATCTTAAAATAAGACCCTTGGTGAATTCCTTCTTTCTTCCAAGATAGGTATTTTGAAAACTGGAAGAAACTTCCTTCAACTATCATTGTCCTTCGAGATTAGATGTGATGCTTTTAGCTTCTTAGATGCATTTTAAAATATTGTTGTAATGGCTCTAATTTACATCTGATGCTTTTAACTTCTTAGCTACATTTTAATGACTATAACAAAAAATGGCCGCCAGTGAGTTTAATTCTGTTTTTTTAATAGAATTCAGGAACAAAGAATATTGGATCCAAACCCCGTATCTAAACAAGGAAGGGAAACATGTGGTGTTGTTACAGGGTTACAATAGCCAATGGGTTTCGTGTTGTAATCGATTGTGTCTACGAATCGTTCAATAGCGGCAGTAACGTAACACCTCTAAGTAATAGGAGTGGGTTGTAGGTGTGGACTGTGATGTCGTGCCATGTTAGGGAGTTGTTGCGCTTTAAGTTTTTAACTAATTGCCGTGAAGTAAGATTCTTCTAACTTCTATTGGCTAACCTATTCCTGATTTGACAATTACATGTAAAGGGAGCCTTTTGGTTGTTGATAGATTAGTCCTTGGCCATAATATTATTAGTAGGTTGGACCTTGCCCGCTGAAAAGAAAAGCAGTTCACAACCTGTAAAAAACCCTCCAACTAGTCCTTCTCAGCAAGGCTAAAATATATTGGAGGAACCTGGCGGAACCATACCCTTCCAAAGCGCAAGTCCTCTCTCAAGGGGAGGGTTTTCTGATCGGCAAAAAAATTTGATATTCTAAGAGAATAAATCTAGACCATTTGCATTTTTCTAGCTAGAATACGACCACAGGATTTGTTACAATTTTAGTGTTTAAAGTTTGCAATTTTTTTATTGCAGAAATGAATTTAAGGCTCTTGCACATTTAGATTATGCAATTTCAATCACTAAAAAGTAATATGTAAACAATTTCGGCAAGATTTTGGTTAGATAAATGGCACAATTTTAGGTACAAAGGGTCTAAATTTTAGCTTACACCATAAACTAAATAAAGAAATTAGAATGTAGGTGTTTAGCTTATCAGGTTAAAATGAGATGTTCCAACTAAGGTCAGAGATGTTCACCCTTCTGTTTGAGTAAATAAAAAGAGTTTATCAAATTCTTAGTTAATCTGTGGAATGTTTGGGAAATTGAGAGTTTTGATTTCTATTAACTTGCAAAATTCTTGGTTATGACCATTGTAGCTGCCATGTAAGGGGCAACAAAGCATAATGGTAGCTCTTAAAGGGGCCAATACTTTTTATTATTCAAATATGCAACAACAAGAAAGTCTATATGTAAATTCAAACTCAAATTTTATGAAATTTGACATGTCATAGAGAATATTTCCCTTTTATAAATGTTGCATTTCATTAGATATGTTGTTATGAGATTAATTTTTTCCTTTGTTGGCAGTGCTTCATGAAGCACACCCAAAGGGGCTGCACCATATAGAGGTGACTTCCTTAGGTGCAGGGGGTATCTACCAAAATTTCCTGGGACTTGTTTCTAGCCTCAGCCCTTTGGAACTCATTTCATTCTGGTGGGTGAAGTACTTGTTTTTTAATTGCTGGTTAGATATGAATCCTATTTTGCAGAAATTGCCTGGAACTTGCATAGAGTCTTGTTCTTGTGGAACTCCATATCATTTGGGTGGGATCCAGCTTTTTCCCTTTGAAACACATGTTAATCGGGAGAACTATGAATCCCAACACTGCATTATAGTGGTAAAACTCACTTTAATGAGGGGTTGTTGAACTTTGCCAGTTCATATACTTGATTAGGGCAACATGCTTACTGGGGTTTTAAGTTTGAACCTGGATTATTGTCCCTCTAGAACTCATTTCATCCTGGTGGGTGAAGTGTTGTTTGTTTAATTTAGTGGGTAGCTATGAATCCTTCTTTACCGAAATTGCTTGGACTTGCATACAACCTTGTTCCTTTAGAAATCCATGTGATTCAGGTGGGATCCAACTTTATGATTATCCTCTTGAAACAAATGTCATTCGGGAGAACTACAAACCCAACTCTACATTATCTGGACTAATGGTGAGGATGATGAGGAGGAGGAGAATGGTGAGGATGATGATGATGATGGTGATGATGAACATGATGATGATGATGATGATGACAATGATGATGATGATGCTAATGATGATGACGATGAGGATGATGATGATGTTGAGTATGATGGTGATGGTGATCACAAGTCAATGATGATGACGATGATATGATGATGATGGTGATGATGATGCTAATTATGATGATAACAATGATGATGATGATGATGTTGAGGATGATCACAGGTCAATGGTGATGAGGATGACGATTATGCTAATGATGATGATGATGATGATAATGATGATGCTAATGCTAATGATGACAATGATGCTAATGATGATGATGATGGTGGTGGTGATGATGATGATGCTAATGATGATGATGATGAGGATGATTATGATGATGATGGTGATGATGATAGACACGATGATGATGATGATGATGATGATGATGATGATTATAATGATGTTGATGAGGATGATCACTATGATGATGTCAAATGATGATGATGATGATGTATCTCTAAATGCCTTTGTGATTAACTTACAGTGCCAAGTAAAAGTCACTCTCGAAGGGTACATAGAGACAAGATTAGATATGAAATGTGTGTGCGTGTGTCCATGTGAATGCCCATCTTCTAGTATTATAAGTTGGGAATTTACCTCTATGTTTTCAATCACTCTTTTACTATGTAAAATAAATCCCATGGGAATCAAAATTTGGTCAATAGTGTAGTGTAATGCTGGAAGATTTGATAGGGGCCATAAAACTTGAACAAATAATTGCTTTTTTCCTTGAGAGATCTCTTCTTATAAGGCCAAATATGTAAAAACAATTGATCCACTTATTCAAAGTAACACTATGAGCATTATTGAAATGCTTGTCGCTTCATTCCATTTTAAACCAAGACCAAAACATCCTTAAGAGTACAAAGAAAGTTAGCTTTTGTGTTAAGATTGATATCCACTTCTTGTGCCTTGGATGTTCTTGGTAAAAATGAGGGTATGGATGGGGGTTGTCCAAAAAAACCCTATAGGGTGACATTGTAAAACCCAATGGCTAACAATATTTTTATGGTCAACACCTCACAACCTTTATTACTTGTTATTAAATCCAATATCTCAAGTATTGTAGTATAAATAAGTATTATGACAAGCATCATCATCGTGGAAATCGATGTTATCATCATCGTCATCATCAATTCCATATGGTACATCAACATCATCTTGATCATCATCCTCATTATCATACCAATAATTGATCTTGTTATTAATTCCATATGGTACATCAACATCATCTTGATCATCATCCTCATTATCATACCAATAATTGATCTTGTTATTAATTCCATATGGTACATCAACATCATCTTGATCATCATCCTCATTATCATACCAATTTCAAATTTCTAGATCAGCCAATACCAATCATTGATCTTATACTCGAGAGGCTTGAGATGATAGTCGAGGTATTTGAAACCAGAGACAATTGGTTCCATTTTTTAGGGCAGAACCTGAGCTATGTCAGTACCTCTATCCACATCCAGATTGTTGAAGAGAAAGCACAATTTTTCCATACTAATGCACATCTCGGATGCCTTGCAGAATGTACCTAAAATGACTTCAAAGGCCATCCATTCAGATAAAGTGCCAGTTCCTAGTAGGATTACATCATCCACAAAGAGGAGATGTGTAAGAGCAAGAGTAGATGATATTTTTATACCTTTGATGAGACCATGATCCCTGGCATCTGCGATCAAGAGGATAAGCCCTTCAATAACAAGTATGAAGAGCAAGGGGGGTAAGGGACAGCCTTGTCTGATACCACGTGAGGCTTTAAAGAACTTCTAGGGAGTGCCATTGATAAGGACAAATTTTTTTACTGAAGTGAGGCATCCCATAATCCAGTTAACCCCCAGTAGAGGAACCCCAATTTGGATCAGAATGAGACAAATGAAGGACTAGTTAACTCTATCGAAAGCCTTCACCAAATCCAATTTAAGGATGAGTGCGCAAGTATTATTGGTTTTCACACTGTGGAGAGTCTCCTATACAATGTTGTTCTCTGGATATATGGGAATCCAAATAAGGGTTCAACCTAATAGCTATAACCTTCGAAATCAAGTTATATAATAGATTACACAAGGAGATAGGCCTGAAATCAACAAAGGTTAAAGGCTTTTACTTTTTTGGGATCATTGCAAGGAATGTAGAATTCAGTGAGGGAGGAACACAACCCGAAACCCTGGCACAATCAACTGCAAACAATAATTCTTTACCCAATAAGTCAAAGAAATGCAGATAAAATTCAGCACGCTAGCCATCAGGATCGGGACTCCTATCTTTTTTGAAAGAGTGTAAGGCACTTTCAACTTCAGACAGAGTAACAGGTTGAGTGAGACCAAGGGCATCCTCATGGAAGATCATATTGGGAAACAACATGAAAACCCTAAGCTGTTCATGCAAGCTGGTTTGCTTGTCATCACAAAAGATATGGGCAAAATGACTCAGTTCCATCTCCTTAAGAGCAGTCTCATCCTCGACACTATTTCCATCCTCATCCATAAGAGACTGAATATTATTCTGATTCCTTCTACCAGAAGCCAAAGCATGAAAAAACTTAGTATTAGAATCCCCATAGAGAGCCCACTTAGTACGACTTTTAAGCTGCCAGGTCAGTAGGATGTGGTCCAACAGTTTCTTTTTCTTGGATCGGAGCATAGACAGAGATAATTGTTCCTCATGGGAAAGAATACCATAGACCGAGCCAGAGAGGATGGTGCCAATGTCCATATCCAACCTATGCGACTCAGCCTCCAAAATAGAGCCTTTTTCCCTAATCCAGCCTTTGACATCCTTCTTAAAAGAGCAGAGTTTGTGGGTAAGGTGATCCAAATCAGTGCCAGATGAAAGAGGGGACAGCTCAGACCATCTCTTGGAGACCCAGGTAATGAAGTCTGGATCATTTAGCCAAGATCTGTTAAATTTGAAGGGGTAATTACAGAACCCCAAAGTCTTATTCCACTCAAGGCAGATCATATAGTGGTTGAAAATATCAGTATGATGGGTTCATACATGGTGAACCAGGAGGGAAGGGATCAAAGAAGAAGCAATAAGGAAGCATTCTAATATTTTGTTGATCCCTTCATCACCAACCCTACCATTCCTCCAAGTGGGGCCAGCACTGGGAGGAGCAATATCCACAAGCCCCACATAGTAAAAAAAGAGATTAAAATGTGAAGAGAGAGGATCAATAACAACCTTCTTCCCCCAGGTCTCAGAAGCTCTCAAGGTTAAGTTAAGGTCTCCCCCCAAAATCAGGTTTGGAGAGTTGAGGAGTCCCCCCCTATGTACTCTCTCCTAGAAAATATCCCGATGCCTGTAAGGGCCATAGCAGTTGAGAATGTCTAAGGGAGAAGTCATACCCCGAAAGGTGGCCTTGACAAGGATACCTGCAATTGTCTCAAAATCACGACATCTAACTTGGTGAGGGTTCCATGCTGTCAGTAACCCTCTCGAGAGACCAGATGCACTTATGGCGCAGAATTCCCAGCTAGGTAAGAGCTTTGAGAAAGCAAGGAGAGCAGGATAGGTGCTGCACATAGTCTCATGTAAGAGAATCATATCGGGACAGATTGATGGGAAAAGTGAATGGAGGCTACATTGTTTGGTCTTATCTCCGAGACCCTTAACATTTAGTGATAGGATCAACATTAAGGAATAGAGGGAGGGGGAGGTGACACTCTAAGTCCCCAGGGAGAGAACCCTCTTGCAGCATCTTTGATGTGAACCAAGAGGGGGATATAAGGAGGAGAGGTTGTGGAAAGATCCCCAGACAAGCCCTTCTTTTTCTTCTTCTTTTTTTGACAGTCACGTTCTCAAAATAAATGGAGCTAAGATGGAGAGTGGAAGGGGAGGAGGGGGTGGTGGCTGAGAAAATCAATAGAGACCTTTGTAGAGAGGGATCAGGGAATGAGGGTGAGGTAGTAGGGCTGTGAGGAGAGGGAGGTAGAGGGGGAGAAGTGGTGGATGAGGGGAGTGGAGGAAAATCCACAAGCGATGAGAAAGGAGGCACTGAAGGAGATGGGTTAGGGTTCAGGGTGACATGAGAAGACAGTGAAAGTGAAGGCTCCAGGGGAGCAACGACAGAGGGGGAAGAGGGCACATCAGAGGAGACCAATTGAGGGGAATGCACTAAAGCTAAGGCATCAGCAGGATAAATGTTCGATACATCTAATACAGCATCAGTAGGAGCTTTGACCAAACCATCTAAAGCTGCAAGCATAGTATCGGAAACATCATCAAAGAGAGAAAGGGATTGAGAGTAAATACCAAATTTAGGATGCTCCGGAGTAAAAGATTCAAGGGGAGCCTTAACCATCATAGTACCTTCCACACTGGAATAGGTGCGCTCAACCAGGAGAAGGGGATAGGTTCTCCGAAGATGTCTTGTATCACGGCACCTACTACAGTGGAACGACACATGAAGATAATCCAGTATTTGTACCAAAAGTCATTCGTTGCAAAGTATTTCTACCTCAGCAGGTAGACCATGTGAGATGTTCAGCTCAACCAACCCTCGAGCCATCCTTTTATCAAAGGAGAGGTGGAAATCCTCTTCCACAGCCACAAACCTGCCTATCATGTTCATAATACCCTCGAGTATATTCAAATTCCGGAGGGTAAAGGGGAGAGATGGCAGCAAAACCCAGAGGTGACGCTTCATTACCCGTTCCCTAAGAGGGTCAAAATGAGTATGCCAGTACCCCAAAACCAGTGACCCCAAACCGATATGCCAAATCCTATCAAGAATTAGATCAGTGTGTGCCTCTTCAAGGAAAACAAAGACAATCTAGCCATTAGACAAGAGACTGATGGTTGGAATATAAGTTAGAATCGACTTCCAAAAATCAGAAGCCCAATCAACCCATGCTTTCTTACCCAGTATACAGTATTCTAACTGCCTCACAAGAGCACGAGAGTACAGGGAAGACACACGGTCCATGAAAACATCATGGCCAAGGACATAGCGAAACTGCCCTACATGGGTTTTGATGTTTTTTGCATGTCTCCTACGACGAAAACGAGAAGAGGCCTCTTTGTCAGCCATGAGGTGAGCCTACAGAAGTCAACCCTAAGCATGCACCCAAAAGCAGACCACCGAGAATCTCCAAACCAATAGAGAAGGTGCAGACGGAAACCCCCAAAAGCCACTGGATTCCGTGAACTGGAGACAAACCAAATCACAACCCACAGAGAAGACCCAAAACAAAACCCAACAGTCCTTCCAAAGTCAATACCCTAATTAGGGTAAAATCCACCAGCAATAAGGAAAGGACCACAAAAAAAAACTCACAGTCTAACCGGAAAGGCTGAAGAAGGACTGGGGGCATGTGAGACCCAACAAACCCGAGGAACAGAGACCAAACCCTAGAATCATGAGAGAGAACCGAAAATCAGTAGAAGTCAACCAAAATCAAGCTGACGAGGGAAAATAAGAAATACATGGACTCAATCAACGTAAGAATCCATGTAGGGTTGATAATCACACAATGACAGAAACCCAAGACACAGAGGCAACTGAAATAATCGATGCCCTTGCCACTTTTTCACTTGGTTTGTACTAGTCCCCCTGGAAAGGGGTGGAACTCCAAGAAATCCGCCAACTGTGGGACAGTAAGACCAAAGAGAAGCCCAAAAACACCGGTGCCCCTATGCAGTAGGGAAAGAGTGTGACATAAACTAGAGAACAAATCGGACGGAAAAAACCAAAGAACCCCAGGGAAGGCCCTAGCTACACCAAAGATGAAGGGAAAATTGGGGTAATGGCTTCCATGGCAGCGTCCACAGCTCGAGTAGAGAGAGTGCCCGAAAAAGCACCATTGCTACCAAGAAAATCCTTTCAAAGTTGGTGGACCAGTGGTAACGTTTTAGATTATGATTTCTTATGCTGCACAGTTTTCTCTCCATTAAAAAATACTAAGGTAGATGGGATTTTGCTTTATTTAATTAGTCCAACTCATTTCCCAACAAACCCCAAACAAGAAATGGGCTTACTAAAAAGCACATTTCATTTTTTTTTCCAGAAACCATTACTTATTAAGTTAAAAGATGGAACAGTTGTTGGAAAAACTTAAACAATGTTAAGTTGATTTGCAAAAACACTTAAATAAGTATTGAGCAGCATAGCATTAAACAATGAGGATGGAAGATAACCCATAGTTAGATCTGATCTAACTCGTTCTAGCAACTATTTTCCCCGCATCTGCTGCATTTACTATCTACGCTGGGCTACCAAGTGATTATTGCACACCATTTGTAAAGCTCCTGCTAAACATACCACAGATAATGGATGTTGTTACCCTCTATAGGTCAATATTTGGAAAGATATAATAATGGTTTTCCTGGTCACTATATTCTGAATTAATAGGAGACCCCCTTCTTGATCTCCTTTGTAAAAGAAGACCCTATTCTTGAGGTTTATATCTTGAATGAACAGAAGACCCTTTTTTTGAAATTGATATTCTGAATTGACAGAGAACCTCTTCTTGATATTCGTTGTTGAAGAAGATCAAGAAGACCTTTTTCTTGATCTCAATTATTTGAGTAAGTAGCCTTCTCCTCACAACACGTTGACTTACAAGGAGCCTCAGCTGGCATGCTCTTAATAAACCGAACTTACACCTTCATCTTTGATACACAATGAAGGGAAGATTTGGAAATAATAAAATGAAGAAAAAAATGTTATAGCATTTTGGCCATTTAACAACATAAAATCCCCTATCTCCTACTTTTCTAGTATTCTTCTCAAATACTCATCATTAGCATGCAAATCATACTCAATTTATACAAATTTACCTATACAGGAAAATGGAGCTTTTTAACAACATAAAATGCCCTGTTTTTCTAGTTGTCTTCTCAAATACTCATCATTGGCATGCAAATCATACTCAATTAATGTATACAAATTTAGTTATACAGGAAAATGTAGCTTTCTATGAAATAATTCAATTAGGAAAGTTAGAGACTTCATTAGAGCTTTTGGATGCGCTTTATTTTGCTATTAAAATATCTTTCTGCCTTAGCGACCTCCAACCTCTTCTAGTTCCCGTGACACTAAAAAAATCAATAAACTATGTATATATCTTCACTTCAGATACTCCAACCTCTTCTAGTTCCTGTGACACTAAAAAAATCAATAAACTATGTATATATCCTCACTTCAGATGACACATGAATCCAGCCATGGATAGATCGTCCATCGATCCATGTGGACTCTGCATAGACAAGATGATGGCAAGAACGGAGTGCTGCAATATCTTTCGACCTTGGAACAAACTGCTTCCATTAATAGAAAACGAGTAGTCATAAATACTCTCCATTTTGCAGGATCTGAGCTCCAATCTTATAGAACCGAACCTGGAATTGGTTCAATGCACAAATTTGGCTCACAAACAATAAAATATTCAAAATATGATAAGAGGTAGGGCGAAATGTTATAGGAGCAGACCATAGATGAGTAAGCAGGTTTCAGCACTTGTGACCCCAGGAAGAAGGTGTTTCTTCTTAAATATGAAATACATGGTACAGTAAACCAACAGGAGACTAACCAATAAACTATGTATATATCTTCACTTCTTTTTTGATAATTCACTGTGATGAATTAAATATTTATATCCACTTCATAGAATCCATTAAAGGTCAATAACAACCCCCATTTTACACACATTAAGGGTTTTAAATTGGACTTACATGCTACCTCATTCAAGACAACATCCTCATTCTTTCGGAATTTTCTCCAAAGTCAGCCTGGGAAAACCCCTATGGTTTCCCCTCAACAACTGTAAGAAAGAGCTCTAAAATTCATTTCATTGCATCTCTGTCGTTTGTTCCCAAGTCCTGCATCTTTCAGCCCATGGTTTCACAAAACCTAATTTTCACAAAACAAGCACTGTCCACAAAATTGCATGCAGGACAACTTCCAAAAAATTCTAGAGCTCTCTCAAAACCCTTCCGGTAGATTTGCATAGCAAAATTGATGGGTAAATACACAATTCCACAATAATTCCAGTCCGCTGCATGAAAGAAGGATCTAAAAAGAGATAAAATGGATAAGTTTATATATAAAATATCCGATTAATTGTGATCCAATGCCAAGCTTGACAATTTGCCAATAACACCAAAATGTGTATACCTTATCAGATCAAATGCGACGCCGCAGAAGCACGTAAGTTGATTTCCTGCAGATGAATTTGAGATTCCTCCCTTGGAAAAGAAACCTACAATTCAACGTTATAAGCAAAGAGCCAAGAAAACCTGGTGATAAACTATTTAGCCAAGACCAACGGATTGACATTTGCACTAGAATTGAGGTTAAAAGGACCACCGAATACTACAGAAAATAGAATGGGCTATGGTGGAAGCGCTGAGAAACCCACTAGTGTTAAAGAAAGAAGCTTTAGGATGACCTGGAACGTGTCATTGGATTGGATCATATGGTCAACGAATCTGATCTGCCTCATATGGTTTGGCAGTTTGGAGAGTGAAGCGGAAGCAGCGAACAACATTGTTGATGTATATGTAACTTCGGAATGTATTTCACTTGTATTTCTTATATATTGTAACCTGATGTTTGTTCTAGGATGTACTTGAGTTATGTCATGCCTCGATGTTCCTATCGGGAAGGTCTATCATGTAAACAAGTCATGTCAAGTCATTGTGGGTAACCCTCCTATTGTCTAAGGGTTAAAGTCCCCACAGTTCCGGGGCACTAGGGTTATTAGACTCTCCTAGTAGAGGTCAGCCCTGGTAGGGTTTTAGTCATGTCGAGATTAGTATAAATAGAGAACTGGAGACTCTATTTATCATGAAACTTATACACTCTCAAGTGTAGTGCATAGTTGAGGAAGGAGAAGACACTGGGGATAGACAACAAGAAGGTTACTGCTGTCAGGATATCACTTACTATTTTGGGGCTTTTCTATTTTGGTGTTGATTCTATCTCTGAGGAAGTTGCGGGGTTTTCACCATTTATGGTTTCCCAGAGGATAAACACTGTGTTCATTGTCTCTTGTGTTTGATTGATGTGCTTGTTATTCTCTCAGCAAAGATCCAAATATAATGCTAGCTTAATGATGAAATTCTAACATGGTATCAGAGCTAACCTGAGAAGAAGACACTTTGAAGCTGTGGGAACTAGGGATCCTAGTTTGTGGATCTTCCTCCATATATTTTCAGCAAAAGTAAGGTGGAATAACTCTCCTCCTTAGGGTGCATCTTTCTGTTGAAGCAAAATCCAATTATGAGCTTTTTCTGTTTTGGACCTGACACTGCTGCCATAAATTAGGGCTTCTCACAGAAGAGGAATTTTTCAGTGAGCCCAGGCCTGGATTGATCTCCTCCCCAAAATTGAAGTTAGGGATAAATTTCAAGGCATTTGGGTGGATATATATCCGAAAAGGAAAAACCCTAATTTGCTATTGAACCAGCACTACAGGATTTCAGCTCCAAATCTAGATCCGACATCTTGACCTGGTAAGATCTAAATCTTTTGTATTTCCATTTGAGGTTCTCAGTTTAAGATGTCTCATCATACCAAGCTTGATGAAAATCTTGAGGGAGCTGATAACTTCCAAGCTTGGAAGTATAGGATCTCCCTAGTCTTGGAAGAGAATGAGTTGGACTCCTATATCAATGAGAAGGTTCTATTTCTAGAGGGAGATGAGGCTAAGGCCTTGCATAAGAAGAATTTGGTTATGGTAAAGAGAATCATTGCTAATTCTATCAAGGATCATATCATACCATAGGTGTCCTCCCTCAAGACAACTAAAGCTATGTTTGATGCCCTAACCAAATTGTTTGAAGCGAAGAACATAAACAGGAAGATGACTTTGAGAAACCAATTGAAGAATGTGAAGATCCAGAATGATGAGACTATTCAGTCTTACTTTACAAGGGTTTATCAGATCAAGGAGCAGCTGGAAGCAGTAGATGAAGAAGTGGAAAATGCAGAGATTGTGATGACCACCTTGAATGGCCTCCCTAGATCATGGGACTCTTTCATTCAAGGAACCTATTCCAAAAAGAAGTTAGTCAAGTTCAACAGACTATGGGAAGAATTCTCTCAAGAAGAAGCTCTGATAGCAGCTCGAGAAGAGAAGATGGGTAGTGTATATCAAGCTCTCACAGTTCACTCCAAGAAAAACAGGAGGAGCAATTATCACTCCAAAGGTAAGATTTCACACTCTAGAAAATATCTAAATACTATTAGATGTTACACATGTGATGAGAAAGGTCACATATCTAGATTCTTCCCTAACAAAAGAAATCTAAAAAAGAAGGGAAACAAGAGAAGACATCATGCCCATGCTGCAGAGGATGATGAACCTTCCAAAAAGAGAATCAGACAAGAGAGTGATGACTCTTCAAGTGAGGATGAATATGTACTGATCTCCGCTCTCATGGGAACTATTTCACATGGAAGCAATGATTGGCTTATAGACAGTGGTGCTTCCAAGCACATGACAGGATTCAAAGAATCATTTGTGAAGCTATCTAAATATGAGTCACCTCACAAGGTGAAACTTGAGGATGACTACCAGTATCCAATAAAAGGTAGTGGTGAATCCTTATATAAACTAGACTCTGGAAAGTCTTTGAAGATGAATATTGTATTATTTGTTCCAGGACTAAAGAATAATCTCCTCTCCATATCTGCATTGGATGCAAAAGGAATGAGGGTTGCTTTTGTAGGTGGCCAAGTTCTTATGTGGCCAAAGGGAAAGACTTTTGACGATGCAATAGTGATTGGAGAACAAGAAGGAGGTCTATACAAGTTGAAGGGCCAACCAGATCAAGATTTCGTTCATGACACAGTAGAACCAAATGAAATTTGGCATAGAAGGCTTGCACATGTGCATTATAGAGCACTACCACTTGCAAGCAAAGCTGTTGAAGGTCTTCCAGAAATTCAACCAAAACATGAAGGGGTCTGCAAAGGATGTGCGAAAGGAAAGAACACAAAGAAGACATTTCCAAGTAGTGAAAGAAAAGCAAAAGGAATCTTGGAAATCATCCACTCCGATATATGCAGACCAATGTCATCAAGCTCACTAAGTGGGTATGTGTATTATGTTTCTTTTATTGATGAATTTTATAGGAAGACATGGATTTAATTCATGAAGAATAAAGATGAAGTGTTTAGCAAGTTCAAGGAATTCAAAGCCTTGATCGAGAACCATACTAAAAAGAAGCTCAAGACTTTTCAATCAGATAATGGCAGATAATTCACTTCAAATGAGTTCAAGGAACTATGTAAGGACTCGGGGATTAAGAGGGAGTTGTCCACTTTTTACAATCCACAACATAATGGGATTGTAGAGAGGAAGAATAGAACTATCATGGAAGCTGCAAGAGCTATGCTTCATGATCAAGATATTCCTATGCATATTTAGGCAGAAGTAGCCAGAATAGCAGTGTATGTACAGAACTGTACTCCACACAGAGTACTCAAGAACAAGACTCCTAAAGAAGTCTTCTCCGGCAAGAAACCAGAAGTCACCCTTCTTAGAATATTCGACTGCCCTGTGTACATACACATTCCAAAAGAGAAGAGAACAAAATTGGATCCTTCAGGAAAGAAGGGTATATTTGTGGGATACTCTGAAAGCTCAAAGGCTTACAGAATATACTTCCCAGGGTTTAAAAAGATTGACATCAGCAGGGATGTAACATTTGATGAAGATTCAACCTATATCAAATCCAGAAAGAAACCTGCTGAAGAACTTGAAGAAGCAGAAGCTCCCAGAATTCATGATACAATCATGAATGAAGAAACTCAAGAAAAAGATCAAGAATTTGAAGAACCAAAAAGACCCGTAGATCCACCACAGGAGAAGAATCCTCACAAGAGGAAACCTTCTTAGGTACAAGAGATTATCCAAGGTGTGGAAAGATATGGGGTTCCAAAAGAGAATATCAGAGAAAGAAAGAGGACCAGATCCCGTTCCAGTTATGTAGCTTTACTATGTGACTTAATTGATAAAGAACCTTCCAAATATGAATAAGCGGGAGAACAAAAAGAATGAAAGGATGCGATTATCAAAGAGTATCAATCAATCATGAAGAATGATGTTTGGTATGTTGTCCTAAGACTAGAAGGGAAGTCAGTTGTAACTTCCAAATGGATCTACAAGATCAAGCATGCTATGGACGGTAGCATTGAAAAGTATAAGGCAAGATTTGTGGCTTGGGGTTTCTCTCAGAAAGAAGGAATAGACTATGAAGAAACCTTTGCACCTGTAGCCAGATACACTTCCATCAGATCGATACTTTCTCTGGCTGCAGTGATGAAATGGAAGATACACCAAATGGATGTTAAGACTACCTTCTTGAATGGTGTAGTAGAAGAGGAAGTGTATGTGGAGCAGCCACTCGGTTTTGAGACACATGAGAGGGAGTCTCATGTGTGTAGATTGAAGAAAGCCGTGTATGGTTTGAAATAGACACCTAGGAGATGGTACGGAAGAATTGACAACTTTCTATCCAGTTTGGGCTTAACCAAGAGTAAAGCAAATTCCAACCTTTACTACAAGGTGGAAGATGGCAACTCGATGATACTTCTACTATATGTAGATGATCTGTTTGTGACAGGTATGGATGGGTTGATTGCTGATTGGAAGAGAAATCTTGCTGCTGAGTTCAAGATGAAGGACTTGGGAATGATGCATTATTTCCTAGGTATGGAGGTGTGGCAGACTATAGATGGAATCTTCCTCGGACAAGGAAAGTATGCAGTAGAGATCCTGAAGAGATTTGGGATGATGGACTGCAAGGAATTAACCACACCAATGGAATCAAACCTGAAGCTATTGAGTGATGCTTCATCAGAGACAGTTGATGCCATGATGTATTGTCAGATGATTGGGTCCTTGATGTACTTGAAAAACACGAGACCAGATATTTGCTTTGCTATGAACACCTTGAGCCAATACTTGACAGATTTGAGACATGTTCACTTGACTGCTGTAAAGCATATTCTAAGGTACCTGAAGGGTACGGTTGATTATGGGCTCAAGTATAAGGCTGATCAAAGGATTAACCTGGAGGGTTATGTTGATTCATATTGGGTAGGTAGTGCCATCGATAATAAGAGAAATTTAGGGTGTTGCTTCAGTATGGGATCAGGTGTGATCTCATGGTTTAGCAAGAAGAAATCCTGTGTGGCACTGAGTACAGCTGAAGCAAAGTATGTTGCAGCCTGTTCAGCTAGTTGTGAGGCAGTATGGCTGAGGAAGATATTGTCTTATTTATTTGATCTCTAGTTATTTGCTACTTGTATATACTGTGACAACCATAGTTTTGTAAAGTTGTCAGAGAATTCAGTATTCCATGACAAGTCGAAGCATATCGAGATCAAGTATCACTATATCAGGGATATGGTGTAGAGAGGAGCAGTGAAGCTCTAGTATGTTGTGACGGTTGAACAGATAGCTGATGTGTTGACTAAGCCATTGGCTAGGGTGAAGTTTGAGTACTTCAGGGAGAAGCTTAGTGTTCTCTAGATCGAAGTTCCTCCAAAGAGGAAGTGATTTGTTCATGCTGAGCCCTTCTGACATGGTGAGATGATTGGTTCCCTCCATGATCAGATGTAAGTGCTATGCCATTCTAACATGGTAAGAGGATTGGTTCCTTCCATGGTCGGATGTAAGAGCTGTGACATGGTGAGTGGATTGGTTCCTTCCATTGACAGGTATATGTGGATGCCACATCCAGCATGAAAAAGGGCTGGCTCTGTGAAGACACATCTAGTATGAAAAAGGAATAGCTCTATGTAGATGGCACATCCAGCATGAAAAAGGGCTGGCTCTGTGAAGACTCATCTAGTATGAAAAAGGACTAGCTCTAAGTAGTTGCCGCATCTGGTATGAAAAAGGACCAGCTCTGTGATGCCTCATCTAGTATGAAAAAGGACTAGCTCTGAGAAGACTCATCTAGTATGAAAAAGGACTAGCTTTGAGTAGCTACCACATCTGGTATGAAAAAGGACCAGCTCTGTGATGCCTCATCTGGTATGAAAAAGGACCAGCTCTATGATGACTCATCTAGTATGAAAAAGGACTAGCTCTGAGAAGACTCATCTAGTATGAAAAAGGACTAGCTCTGAGTAGCTACCACATTTGGTATGAAAAAGGACCAGCTCTGTGATGCCTCATCTGGTATGAAAAAGGACCAGCTCTATGATGCCTCATCTAGTAAGAAAAAGGACTAGCTTTGAGAAGACTCATCTAGTATGAAAAAGGACTAGCTCGGAGTAGCTTCCACATCTGGTATGAAAAAGGACCAGCTCTATGATGCCTCATCTAGTATGAAAAAGGACCAGATCTGTGATGCCTCATCTAGTATGAAAAAGGACTAGCTATGAGATGATACATCTAGTATGAAAAAGGACTGGATCTGTAGAGGTTCCTATGACGAGAAGAATCAAGAGATAGCACCTGTGATGATGCCCAGTGATGATCCAGATCGAGTGATGATGATCCAGATCCAGTGATGATGATCCAGCAGAAATGATCCAGATCGAGTGATGATCCAGATCCAGTGATGATGCCCAGTGATGATCCAGATCAAGTGATGATCCAGATCCAGTGATGATCCAGACCAAGTGATGATCTAGATCTGAAGATGAAGATGACTTGAAGATGAAGATGACTTGAAGATGAATAAGACTTGAAGATGATGGGGACTCGATGATGATCCAGAAGATACAGAGAAGAAGACTTGTGCTGAAAATTGTGTCGAAAGAATACCTTCCTAGTTAAGAGGGAGTGTTGATGTATATGAAACTTCAGAATGTATTTCACTTGTATTTCTTATATATTGTAACCCGATGTTTATTCTGGGATGTACTTGAGTTATATCATGCCCCGATGTTCCTATAGGGAAGGTCTATGATGTAAACAAGTCATTTCAAGTCATTGTGGGTAACCTCCTATTCTCTAAGGGTTAAAGTCCCCACAGTTCCGGGGCACTAGGGTTATTAGAATCTCCTAGTAGAGGTCGGCCCTGGTAGGGTTTTAGTCATGTCAGGATTAATATAAATAGAGAACTGGAGTCTCTATTTATCACACAACTTATACACACTCAAGTGTAGCGCATAGTTGAGGAAGGAGAAGACACTGGGGCTAGACAATAAGAAGGTTATTGATGTCGGGAGATCACTTACTTTTTTGGGGATTTTCTATTTTGGTGCTGATTCTATCTTTGAGGAACTTGCGGGGTTTTCATTGTTTATGGTTTCCCCAAGGATAAAAACTGTGTTCATTGTCTCTTGTGTTTGATTTTTGTGCTTGTTATTGTCTCAGTAAAGATCCAAATATAATGGTAGCTTAATGATGAAATTCTAACAAACAATAGGAACCAGGAACTAGTGCGCAATGGTTGAAACTGTTGGACAATGTACAGTCAAGGAAGTCAGGGAGGAAGACAGTGGTGAAATTTGATTAAGTAGATTAAACACGTGGAAGATTTTTATTTGTGTGAGAGACGACCATACTACAGTGTTTTAAAACTCAACTTCTTAGAGAAAAACGCGATGACGTAATTACATTAACTAGCAATTGCCCCAAAAAGGTGCAAAAATATGTCGATAGGTAAAAAAGATGAGAAAGGGAAATTTAAAATTGAGTTGTTGTACATTAAGGAACTTCAAAATTTAGAACTTCAATATTCTAAATTTATAGTAAGTTGTAGTATTAGACAATATATTGAAAAAATGCAGAAAAATTCAAATTTATTCTGAGTATGCTCATTTTGACCTACCTAGAATTGTATAACAAGTGTATATTTTTGAAGTATTCAAATATATTCAAATGCACAATGTAGTAAACCTAACAAAAATAAAAAACTTTCTTAGAAATCCACATTAAATGTACAAAGTTCAAACCAACCAAGAGGTGGAAAAATGAATGGTCTATATGCATATGCTTCAACTTGAAGTAATAATTGACCAACCGATCATTGATTCCTTTGAAGCACTATTGATGATTCTCAGCTAAGAACTCATAATTTGTATAACTCCAGTAAATAAAAATCAAGAATTTGTAGCATTCCCTTCAATTCACGAGCTTCATTATTTCACTGAACAAAAGGACTTCTACTACCTTCTCTTACTTTTCATTTTCCTTGTATCACTATCACTTTTAGTTTCACTCTCGGGATGAGAAGAAATCTTGGTCTTAGTCCTTTCTTTTTCTTTCTCGCATCCTCGTTTTCACTTCCATGTTCACTCTCAGAAGCATAAGAAATCCTAGTATTTTTCTTTGTTCTTTTTTTCTAACTCTCTCTTTTACTCTCACTCTCATGGATTTGATCTGAAATAAGAAATCTAAAGAACATTCATTTAATCTCATGGGAAACAGAGCTCTAAGTCTTTCTAGATTTCAAGTTTCATTAATATTGCCTACCAAGGTCTAATTTTCCAAAGGCTATAATCTCATGAATTTACAAACTATTGCCAATGTTCTTATATACAAAACGTTCTTTGCTAGCATAGTTGGATAGATCATGATGTTAGGATTTGAATATGTTTTCCAGACATTTATTTTCTTGGAGGGATGTGGATGATTCTCTTTTTTGGCTAGTGATTGTTGAGAATTTATGGATGAACTTAATTTAATGTCACTCATTGCAGGATTGCAACAATGCAACCCATAACAAAGACTTCAATTTTGAAGGAAAACAATTATAAGCTATTTAGAAAATTAGTACACATTGGGGCTTATTAGGGGATTAATTTCCAAAGATACTTGTAAGCTACTCAATGAACTACTATTTACTCAAGGAGATATTTTAAGTAGCTGGTACAATAATGAAATTAAAAGCCCAAGCATCAATCAAAACCACACTTTAGACTAAGAGTTGTATAATGTGTACCAATCTAAATAGAGACTATTTTGTTAATTTGGGTAAAATACAAAATAATTCCAAAATCTTATTAACAAATAGATATGGATACCAATATTAAATATATCACTGGGTTGAAAATGCAACCTCAAATCTTAAAATAAACAATTTAAGGATTATGGAAATAAGATTCAATCTTTACCATGAGAATGAAAAGGCACAATTGAATGAAAAAAAGATTTACCCTCCACAAAATTTTTGTTGGACTTTCTTCAAGGTGTAAATGGTTTGAATCATGAGAATGAAATGGCACGATTGAATGAAAAAAAATATTTACCCTCCACAAAATTTTTGTTGGACTTTATTCAAGGTGTAAATGGTTTGAATCATAACAACCATTCTTCTATAAGTATGAGTAGGCCTTACCTTACAATAGACCAACAGAACATATCAACAAAGCAGGAAAAAACAAAACTTACCAATAAGACTATTATCTTTGACATCTAAATGTATAGTTACTTTGTCTTCATCTTGAACATTTGTAAGCAGTTCTTTTCCATTAAAAGTATTTTTATGTTCCTTATCATTCTTTCTATCCTCTTAGAGATTTTCCTCACCTCCCAAGAGGGAAACTCTTTTGACCCGTCTCCAAAACTATTTTCCTTCACTTGAGTATCATTTTTAGTTGTTGCTTAAAACAAACCTACTCAACTATATAAATAATCTTCTCACTTGTTTCCTTTCAAGTTCAATGGAGAGAAAAAACTAATCATTTCCTCGTTGTGCCTCATAGTAATCAATCTCCCTTTGATTTACTTCAAAGGATTTCTCTAGTACCATGAGGAAGACAATTCATTATGTCCAATAATATTTAAGTTCAAGGTTCCATGAGGAAGAGTTCCATGATTGGACGCAATGATGAATTAATTTTGTTCATATAAGGTTAGTCTTAACACCTTCTTGAATGTCACTATTATATAATCTTTAACAAGATCCACACTTGTATTTTGGTGATCTAACAGAATGTCTTTGCTTAATGAACAAAAAATATTCAGTGAATGCATTAGGTCATCTTGTACCATCCTGGAGATAGATTTCATGCAATGGTTCCGTTTGGATTCAAAGTTTTCTCACTACCCTTTCTCTGTCATTTAGGAGAAAATAAACCACAAGCAAAAGCCTCCAGTGTTCTTTGTAGTCAAACGGAGAATGCTTGTGCTTTGCATGAATACATTTTCCTATAGAGTATTTTCATTGTTTTTCTCATGGCTTGGACAAATGTCTCTTATATGGGCTAGGACTTGATGAGAGAATGTTTTAAGAACTCTCCTAAATTTATATGTATAATAAATGGGTGAATCACAATGATACAGAGGAAAACTGAAATGTATTTTTTTTAATAATCTAATATGTCTATATAATTTTTAGGAAAATATTTGACTGATTTATATAATCTTGTAAAATTTTAGCAAAGTTTTCATTGAATCATAAAGTCGTGCAAAATTTTGAAACATTGTAAAGTCTTGACATTTTTTCACTAAATCGTAAAACATTATGAAGTCTTGATGTTTTCTTTTTATAAAGTATACAACTTTATAGAATAATAATAAAATATATTCATTACACAATAATTACTAATTTTAAATGCGTGCTTTCTCAAATATCAATTTTGATAGTATTTCACCACAAAGATGCTATACTTGTTGATCATAACCACTACTTCTCTCAAGCTAAGAGACATTACTTTTTCCTTTCCCACTTTTATTATGTATCCATTGTTACTAAGTCATAGTTTATTAAAATACCCTTTAAGTCCATCATAAGATGATCCTAAATACGCATACAATTATTTCTATCAATAAATAAATAAAATAGAAGAACATTTATAGGTCATATATCATAAAAATTAGCAAATTGATTGACATTTGACTTAATAGTTTCAAGATGGCTATATATTCACTTCATATTTTGCATGTACACTTGCATTCTAAACAAAATATTTGAACCTATGTCAATTCCTTATTTTTATCTAGAAATATTTGAACCCTACCTTCTTCACCTATATCTATTTTTTTTTATTTTGATTATCAAACAAAACCTCAATTAAAACCTCTATTTGATGGTGTATGTGAAAACATAAGTTTATTCTCTTACCTTTATGTATTGTGCATAGGTATAAACGTGGACATCTTTTTGAATAAACATTTCCACTATTAGCATGAACATTGACAATTAAATAAAAATAAGGTAATAAACCATTAATTTATAAGTTAAGTCATCCACATAGTAATTGATATTGAAGTCCATTATTTAGGTTTAGGCCTAGCAAACAATTTACACTATTACCATGTACCTTGACAATTAAATAAAAAAATAAGGTAATAAAACATTAATTTACAAGTCAAACCATCCGCACAGTAATTGATATTGGAATCAGTTGTCAGCTAACAATCAATAAAATCAAATCCGTACACATATGTTGTAAATGATTACAATCATACATAGTAATTGATATTGGAATCAATTGTCACCTAACAATCAATAAAATCAAAATAATAAGTTAGTTGGTTTATTACATATACATATATGTTGTAAATGATTGCAATCATGCATATACATATGTTGTAAATGATTACAATCAAGAATAGTACATAGGCTTAATATATCAAAACAAAACTATAACATAAAAACACAATTACATCATAAAACTATTTAAAAGCTTTAACACTCTTAAGACAATACACGGAGATGTATGAATATATTGATAATAATGATAAGCTTTAACAATCTTAAGACAACACACATGGAGATGTATGAATATATTAATGATAATGATAACTTACCTTGGAAATGAAAGAAAGTATCTTAACATTACTTTGCCATACAAGTACTTGAAATGATACAATACTTTGAAAACATTATGAATGCGAAATCCGGTTTTGAATATGTAATATTTTTTATTTTTATTTTTAATAATAAAAGATTAGTGTAAATCAAAACATAAATTTAAAGTTAAAATAAATCTACAATTGCAATTCACTCATTCAAACAATAAAAGGGAACTGTGGTTTTATTGAGGAGTTCCAATTTCATCTTTAGACAAAAGTGTTATAGTTACCAAGTGGATTCTCATAGATCCATACAATTATAATCAAACATAAGTAATTCATCTAATTTTGGTCTAGCGGTTGAGACAGGGGATTATCATGACCCAGACTCAACCCCCCGCAAGCGTAGTGACCTAATGAAGTTTATAAAATGGCCAAGTTCAACAGCCTTTGAATTAAAGTAGGCTTTACCACTATAACGCAGTGTTGGGATTCGTAATTCTCCCAATGACATGTGTTTTCAAGGGATAAAGCTGGATTTGATATGGAGTTCCAAAGGAACTAGATTGGATGCAAGTCCTAGGCCAGATAATGTAGAGTTGGGTTCGTAGTTCTCCCGAATGACATTTGTTTCAAGAGGATAATCATAAAGTTGGCTCCGACACGAATCACATGGAGTTCTAAAGGAACAAGGTTGTATGCAAGTCTAGGAAATTTCGGCAAAGAAGGATTCATAGCTACCCATTGAATTAAACAAACAGTGCTTCACCCACCAGGATGAAATGAGTTCTAGAGGGACAATAATCCAGGTTCAAACTTAAAACCCTAGTAAGCATGTTGCCCTAATCAAGTATATGAACTGGCCAAGTTCAATAGCCGCTCATTAAAGTGAGTTTTACCACTATAATGCAGTGTTGGGATTCATAGTTCTCCCGATTGACATGTGTTTCAAAGAGAAAAAGCTGGATCCCACCCAAATGACATGGAGTTCCATAGGAACAAGACTGTATGCAAGTTCCAGGCAATTTCTGCAAAATAGGATTCATATCTAACCAGCAATTAAAAAACAAGTACTTCACCCACTAGAATGAAATGAGTTCCAAAGGGCTGAGGCTAGAAACAAGTCCCAGGAAATTTTGATAGATACCCCCTGCACCTAAGGAAGCCACCTCTATATGGTGCAGCCCCTTTGGGTGTGCTTCATGAAGCAATGCCAATAAAGGAAAAAGGTAATCTCAGAACAACATATCTAATGAAATGCAACATTGATAAAAGGGGAAATATTCTCTATGACATGTCAAATTTCATAAAATTTGACTTTGAATTTACATATAGACTTTCTTGTTGCTGCATATTTGAATCAGAAAAAGTATTGGCCCCTTTAAGAGTTACCAATATGCTTTGTTGCCCCTTGCATGGCAGCTACAATGGTCATAACCAATAATTTTGCAAGTTAATAGAAATCAAAACTCTCAATTTCCCAAACATTCCATGGATTAACTAAGAATTTGCTAAACTCTTTTTATTTACTCAAATAGAAGGGTGAACATCTCTGACCTTAGTTGGAACATCTCATTTTAACCTGATAAGCGAAACACCTACATGCTAATTTCTTTATTTAGTTTATGGTGTAAGCTAAACTTTAGACCATTTGTACCTAAAATTGTGCCATTTATCTAACCAAAATCTTGCTGAAATTGTTTACATATTAGTTTTTAGTGATTGAAATTGCATAATCTAAATATGCAAGAGCCTTAAATTCATTTCTGCAATAAAAAAATTGCAAAATTTAAACACTAAAATTGTAACAAATCCTATTTTCAATAACAAATCCTGTGGTCGTATTCTGGACAGAAAAATGCAAACGGTCTATATTTATTCTCTCAGAATATCAAAATTTTTTGCTGATTAGAAAACCCTCCCCCTGAGAAAGGACTTGTGCTTTGGAAGGGTATGGTTCCGCTAGGTTCCTCTAGTATATTTTAGCCTTGCTGAGAAGGACTAGTTGGAGGGTTTTTTATAGGTTGTGAACTGATTTTCTTTTCAGCAGGCAAGGTCTAACCTACTACTAATATTATGGCCAAGGACCAGCCTATCGACAACCAAAAGGCTCCCTTTACATGTAATTGTCAAATTAGGAATATGTTAGCTAATAGAATTCAGAAGAATCTTACTTGACGGCAATTAGTTAAAAACTTAAAGCACATCAACTCCCTAACATGGAATGACATCACAGTCCACACCTACAACCCACTCCTATTACTCAAAGGTGTTACGTTACTGTCGCTATTGAACAATTCGTAGACACAATCGATTACATCACGAAACCCATTGGTTGTTGTAACCCTATAACAACACCATATGTTTCCCTTCCTTGTTTAGATACGGGGTTTGGATCCAATATTCTTTGTTCCTGAATTCTATTAAAAAAACAGAATTAAACTCACTAGCGGCCATTTTTTTGTTATAGTCATTAAAATGCAGCTAAGAAGTTAAAAGCATCAAATGTAAATTAGATCCATTACAACAATATTTTAAAATTCATCTAAGAAGCTAAAAGCATCACATCTAATCTCAGAGGACAATGATAGTTGAAGGAAGTTTCTTCCAGTTTTCAAAATACTTATCTTGGAAGAAAGAAGGAATTCACCAAGGGTCTTCTTTTAAGATGCGAAACCCTGAAACAATGATCAGGGTCATAGGCAACAGGGAAATTTTCAAAATCACTTGAGGTTTATCATAAGCATAAAGTGAATCTCACAAAGTAACAATACTGATCACAGAGATCGTTGATTACAGATCATGCATATCTGAAAATGATTGAGCTAAACCAAAGAACAATTTTGAACCCAACCAAATCAAGTTTGAGCAATTACTAAATATATCCAAGCAAGGGCTCTCCTACCAACAAATCTAAGCACCCCTCATTGACCACTGCCAAATTGGAGCTAGTTTCCTCTTGCTTAATATAACCAACACAATTAGACTATCACAGATCAAGACTATTGACTAACACCTATTGTTGTAGCAAAGCCATTGCTCAGATTTATAAGCTCAACCAAATGTAAATGATGTGCCTAAATTCAATTAGTAGACGTTGTATGATCCTCCAGAATCTACATCTTGATGAAGACATTCAATCAGTCACGCAATGGACATTATACCATATTTTTAGCTTCCTTTGGATGAAGAAAGTTTGGTCAATGTGCTCACTAAAGAAGCAAACAAACTACCTACATGGTTGGCAGAAAGGGAACTTTACGGACTGTCTTAAAATACTTTTCAGAAGTAATTCCCCCATATACTTCAAAGAAAATTGGGAACTTTATTAGGTGGCTCTCAAACCACATTTCAGAAGCAATTCCGCCATTTAAATTAAGAAATGGGGTCAACTTCTATAGCTGAGCAAATTCTATGCTGAAAATGGGGACATAAATTTGTCAAAAGATAAGGGAACTTAATAGAATTTTTAGAAACAAAAGTTGAGGTGACATAGCACAAGGAGGGGCATAGAAATATGACTCGTTTTCATAGATCAAGTTTCAAAAGGATAAGTATTAAAAATGACAAAAACTGGTCACGCAAACATATATCACGCCTAAGACCCAATATTTCTAGAACTGCCTCACAGAATGGAAGCCATATACAAGATATAGCATCTTGGCCTTGAGAAATATCACATGAAACATAGCAAAGGAAAAAAAGAAAGATCTTTCACAAATCCTGTTCAAATTTGTAACTTTTTAGTCTTTAACATCTCTATACAAAAGGGAAACTCCATTGCAATCTCAAAAATGATCGCACACAAGGAAAGTAAATAATTTAAGGCATGTGAAGTGATAACCCAAAGCAAATATCGGTAAACAAGATCATAACCTGAAAAAAATACAATGATTACAAAAATGAACTCTATTGAAATTAATAAATATTGCAAGGAATTTCTCAATTTACAAAAAGATAACACATTAATAAAGGCATCTATAATTATCTCCCATCAGTTCAAATAACATGTCTCGCTTCCACACAACAAAATAGGGGATCATAATAGAATTTATATTCTATTAAAAGATCATTTAACCAACCTTTGGCACAATACGTCTTGAGAGATATGCTAAAGTTCAAATTGAAAAAAACATGGTTTTGTAGCAAAGAAGCTAAATTTCCAAAAGACCGCCCCCGACATATGCGAGAAACTAATCTAATCCAAAACAAAAGACAGGTTTGATTTGAAATGTTGACAAGCACTCTTTAGATAAAGATGATAGTAAAACTAATCACCAACGTAAAGCCATCTTAAGCCCGATATACTATTCTAACCATGGAAACCAGGTGAAAGTCTACAGAGAAAATTATGCTAAGTGGCTTTGTTTTTAGATTCGATCGAGGCCAATATTCCAAGGGTATCACAAATAAATATATAAATAAATTAACCCAGAGAAAAATATGCTAAGTGGCTCTGTTTTTAGATTAGATCCAGGCTAATCTTCCAAGGATGTCACAAATAAATACGTAAATAAATTAACCCAAGCACACAATATATTATGATTAACAACGAAAAGGGGAAAATATTGACATAAACAACAGATCTGGAAGCTCCACTACTTGAAATGCTTAAGATCGAGCTGACATGGCACTTTATGGACCTATGATATCTTAGCTTTTGACTTTTTCACGACATATCAAATTTTTTAGTGGTTGAGCCTTCCCATGGTGAGATCTTAACCCTAAGCTGTTTAGATTTGGAAGAAAAGGGGGGCCAAGTGGTGGACATACCTGCACTGCATGAAGTAGGAGGATCTTTTTGAAGATCCTTCAACTCTTTGAGGATCCACTTGGATCCCATTCCGGCAACAATAATACGATGATGTGGTTAACAAGATCCTCTGTAAATAACCATCAGAAAATTAATGTGAGCCAAAATCCATAATAATGAGATAGATCCATCATCCAGTCCATAGACGAGATGAATCGAGTCGTACATGAAAAATTACTAGGCGAACAAATAGATCAAAGAAGCAAATTAGTGCCTTCTCTTGCAGCTTCCTTTGTTTCTTACATGTAGCAGAACAAAAAACATGTGGATGATTCTTATTGGGTAGAGAGGCGACCATGATTGGGAACTGTGTTGAAAACCTGACCTTGGATAAAGACGTCTTCGACGTAATAAAACTAGCAATTGCCCCAAAAAGGTGCAACAATACGTCGATAGGTTGTTGTTGGAGGGTGGAAAGGGGAAAGAAAAAACAAATCATGAACTAAAGTTTTCCACTCATGTAGAGTTTGCCTTGTACCCTAACTATGATCACAAATAAACTACCAGTGTTACAAGGAAGGAAAAGGAATGGTCAAACCTAACTATGACCACAAATAAACTACCAATGTTGCAAGGAAGGAAAAGGAATGACCAAATTTAAAAATCCCTTCCAAGATAACACACATATGCATTTGAATATTAAATGTAGGAAGAATTAGCAACTCATTGAACACAATTAGCATTTTCATAGCACTTCTGTCACCCAAAGCTGGAAAACCTCTTTCAAAAGAGACTATTTCAATGAAATGCCTAATCCTTCTCACTTGTTAATCATCAAGGAATGGTAACAAGCAATCAACAAATTGATTCACTGCTTTTGATTGTGCCATATATTTGCCCTATAATTTAGAAAGAAATTAGCTCACATTTCCTAGGTTTTGTAAAAGTTTCTTCTAGCCTCACGCGATTAAAACTCGTATTCTCAATAGAATTGAGTGGAATATTCATCGTATTGAAGAGTACTCATTTTTGCATATTCAAAGGAAAAATAATAGCCTTGCTGATAAACTCGCCAATGAAGCCACTTAATTGGACAAAAGGTGTAATGGTAATAAATAACGACCCTCCATTGGATTTGGATGTTTGTAATCACTCCTTCAGCAACCTTAATGAGGGGGGTAAACTATTGTAGTATGCATTTCCAAATAATTGGAAAATTAGGGGTTTATGAATGAATTTTTGGTGGAATGTGGTCATGAAATCTCCCTGGCGATCTCGAGTTACTCACCATTTATTTCACAGACACTCAAATCTTGTTTTTGTGGTCTCTCGGCTCTTGCAACAAGTCTATAATGGTTCCTTCAAAGGTAATTATAGAGTTTATAGTGGAATCTTTGGGAGTGAGTGGGATAAATATGGAATGGAGGTGAGTGTCTGGTTATTGTCTTGGATTATCTGAGGCATCGCCACTTGGAATTGATTTGGTAGTTGTTTTCCTCTCATGGTTTGGTGTTTGCTTTAATGTGGTAGAGGCTTGGATGATAAGAGAACATATTCAATCTCTTTCAGAGTTGGGTATTTTCTTTGAGGTGGTAGAGTCTTAATCATTGGGGAAACAAGTTGGAGAGAGTTGAGCATAGGTTGGAGAGTCTCGAAAATTAATTGGAGTTCAAGGATCAATTTTGTGGTCATTTAGAGAATAGGGTGGAGAAGCATGAAGGGAAATCGGTGCAACTTGTTGTTGGAGGATGAGGAGGATAAGTGGCATGTTTAAGGTCTTTCTTGGTCTATTTTGTTTATATTTGCTTATATATTGTCACTATGTTTTGCTTTTGGGTCAATTTGTAAGAAGTACTATGAGCTAGACTCTATGGTATTTACATTTTCTTGTTTGGATGTATAAGGTTAGGGTATTTTTGAAGTCCTTGGTTCTTAAACAGGGCATTTTGGGTTTCTTAGGATTTCCTCATCCTTTTTAATATAATCATCCTAAATGTTTCTCTGTTAAAAAAATTATTAACTTTCTCTATCGTTTTATAATCATGTTGATTCTCAACAAGTATTTGAGGTGGGTTTATCGTATTAGGGAAGTACAAGAACTTTTATAACCCCTTGGTTCCTAAAATTTGATCATAAACTTATTTTTATTACTTACCATTATAACCCCTTGAGTTTGGGTTTGTCTTCCCTATTTACCATTACCGTTATAGAGTTTATTAGTCTTTTAGGATATTAGGAGTACTTTGGACACCTACACAAAATTAGATCTTGAAAGAGTTGTGATAGGTTTATGTATATATGCTCATATTTGTTTTGATATAGACCTTAATAAGGGTCTTCCGAACAAAATATCTCAAATAGAAAAAATGTAAATGTCCATAGGTCTTGGATTATGCAAACACAACATTCAAGTATAGGATATGTGTACCTCCAAGGAATATACAAGTTATTTTTCCTTGTGCTCAAGCTCATCCTCCTAGGAAAAAGGGACCAAATCAAAATTGAAGATCTAGAATTTTTTGAAGGAATCAATGTCAAATAATGATATTGCTCTAGATGAGGTAAATTAACAACCACAAGTGTTGATTAATAAATGCACTCCATCCTCAAGGGTCGGAATAACAACTACTAGTCTACTACTAGGACCGAAACAAGCTCAAAATTTGTGCCTACTACCTATGTGAACCTCGCTACCAATGTGCACTCTTTTTTCATCAAAATGAAATTCAAAAGGCCAGTTTGATAAGTCCTCCTCTACAAGAATTCATTTCTTGCATGAATATCATGGAATCACGACAACTATAAAGAACACTTGATGTCATGCAAATACAAATAATGACATGTACAATGGTTATTAATAAAATTAAAAAAACCAATTGTTGGCTCAAGAATAGTCTTCAATTTGATGGGTGTCATGATCGTGATGTAATCTTGCTCAATCCTTCCAAATATTTGTGGTTTCTCACAACATTTGTCCTTAGCACTACCAAAATACATATAAAAATTACTTGTCTTTACATCCTCTTCTCTTTAAATCCTCATCTTATAGTCATAACTAAGGATTATTATGCCTGCACATCCTCACCTTATAATACGAATTGGGTCAAGGCCCAAAGACAACCATAAAATATTAAATGTGTCAAGACCCAAAGAGTAAGATACAACTATAAGTCTTATATTAAATTTACCTTATGTATTTAATTAATAGTATCAACTGAGAATTGACATGTTGGATGGTTGTGATATTCTTATCACTCCTTACCAATGTGATTGCAAGGCATTCTTTGAAGGCGAAGTCCATAATTTTAGGTCTTCTTCCTCATTATCATGCCTTTTGGTAAGACAATAAAGAGGGTAGTGGCCTACATCAGCATGGAAAATGTTTTAGGCATAGAGGTTATACACATTAATTGTTTTCATTAAATAATTTAAATTCCTATCGATTCACTGAACCGTGGACTCGTACAAAACACAACAAATTTTAGAGCCCCAAGAACTTAATTACACACACCTATGACTTTCTCAAATCTAGTCATTAATAAACTTATTTTGGTATTCTGGTTCAATTTAAAAGGAGTGTTGAGACTCAGACATACAGTGAGTTGCAAGGATGCAATTGACTTAGGCCCCTCCATCACATACATGTATGCTTTCACAAGAAGCGTTGAAAAACAATATTTGTTTTTTACATTTTTTTTGGTGAAAATCTTTGGTTAATTTATACTTGTCAATTAAAAGACAATTATTTATATTTTCCTTCATCTGAAGAGATGAGAGAATAAATGCCCTTCCAATTGAAATTAATACCCACCCTTCAAATTTGATCATTGGTTCCAAGTAGTAAGATGGCCCAAAAGGATGGAACATGCCACGGGAGATTTGAACGTATGATTAATGATTAATCTAACTGATATTTCTTTAATCAAGGATGCATTAAGTCGTTGTGTGATCTATTAGGTTTTCCAAACTTGAGTTGGTATTTGGTAATGATACTGTTTTTAGCGACAAGAATTGCCTTATAGTTATTATAGCTAAATGTAATTTAGAAAGTAAAAGCTTCAAGACAGAGAATATGGTCTGTGAAGAGATCATTCCAATTGAGGATTGAAGCTCGAAGGTAGCTAATAGAGGTCAATTCTCCCGAAGGTAGCTAATAAAGGTAGGTTCAGAGAACTACAACTCCAATGTTGGTGCTCTTGGAACCCCCACATTATTTATGTCATGCTATCTTTGATAATATAGTCTGATGTTATTGTTGGAAGTTTAGCCAAATTAGTTTTCAAATATGTTGTGTTTTTCTAGCTACAAATTGATGGCATTGTGGGATTATCTAGTGGTACAGTTTGTCCCTTTCCAATAGTATAGTCACCAATATATGTGTTTGCTCGCCTTTTTCTTTTGTCGAGTGTGCTACAGTTTGTCGCTTTTCTTTAGGATCAATTCCTTTGCTTCAAGATTAAAGATATGCTTTTGATCTATTGTAATTTCTCCTTTCTGTAATCATTGAAACCTGGGCAAACCTCTTGATCGAACTCTACAAGAAACTCTAAATCTGAATCTTCTTGATTGGTTTCAAGTCTATGCAAATTTGCACTAGAATACCAACAATTCATCGTGAGAGATCCTAAAATTTTTAATAAAACTTTAACAAAATTATAATTAAAGAAACAATAACATGAAGAAAAACTAATTTAGTAAAACAATCCCAAATTCTTAATTTGGTGAAATCTTTCATAGGAAAGCATGATGTCCGCAAGCACTGGCTATAGAATTTTTTTTTGTATGAAAAAAAAGCGCTGGTTGTAGAATTTCTACGACTCCATAATCCATGAAATTGTTCAATCAAACCGATGTGAATCTTTCACGAAACTTGCACTCCTCTATACATAGTTATATCATGGAAAGTTGGATGGATTTTATTTGACATGTCTACCAACGATTTTGGGACTGCGATAAGAAGGATGAGAAAATAAATCTCCAGATGAAAATATTTCTACCAAATTCAAAGACAAAGAAATTTTCTAGGTCCATTTGATAAAATCGTTTTTAGGTGTTAGAGCACAATCATTGCTGGGAAGATGTAATGAATGGTTGGCTAAATGCCCAACAATGTTATCCAGATCTCGGAAAGCCCAATGTAATAGTGGAGGGCAGTCAAACTATTAGAAATCACTAAGAAGAAACTTGCCTGGATTTTCAAGTGCTTCCTTCAGTGTCTTAAAATTTAAGAGCTTGGGTTTCTTTACCTGAGTGATAATGCCACCCATCTGATAGTGTCCAAAGTTAACGGTGTATTCCTGGAGGTGGAAATAATATGGTCTGACATTCATAACGTTTCTTGGCTTACCATCGTTGAGCTCAGTCATACCTTCTTTAAGTTCAGAGAAAACAACAAAATCCCCATCCTCAAATTGGAGCCTCTCATCATCATCCACAAAGGACAGACGAGAAGGATTTTCATTGGTAATAGAAGAAATGATTCCTGTCTGTGCCTCCTCACCATTCACATCAAACACACTAAACTCCAGTCCAAAGTCACAAAACACACTACCAAACACTCCCTGAATATCAGTCTTGATAAAAGCAATTGGCAGTTGATGATTATGGCAGAAATCATTGTATTCAATAGTTTTTTCAACAATTATGTCTGTGAACACCACAACCTACAAATGCAATTCATTACTACTTGGAGGCTCCATCATTTAATTTCATACTAATTCACATAATGGGAACTTACCTGGAAACAAGAGACATGTTTTTGTGAAACTCCAAATCCACGAGAGTCTATGAAGCCCCACGACGTTGTACCATTAATTGTTGTTGGAACGAACCACAGTGGAGCAGGATTCAACCATTGTCAATTTATAACAGAAATGAGAAGGATGGTCAACATAAATTGCAAGGAAGGGGATGCGTCAGGAACAGACATGGTACACGATAAATGGTAACTAATGTTGCAACCAAAAAAATGAGTTCCCTTCTACAACTTGGAGGCATTAACTCAATTTTTTAAGCAATTCATCTTAACTTGAATTTGAAGCACCTAGAAGAGTATAGTTTGCATTATCCTTTGAATAACTGCGTTCAAATTCTTGAATGCATATGATTGTAAATATGACAGTATCTCTAAAAGAAAAATCAAATCTTAAGAGTTTACAGATATTTTTCTTTTTATCTCCACACTTTATGAATATTAAAAACTTACCAGTGATTGGGATTTCCTGCATCCTCTTCCTCTGCTATACATACAAGGTGTTGAGAGTGATGTATATAATTTTCACTAAATTATACAAGCCATCTCCTAGAATAAGGGCAATGCACACAAAAACCTGTCACAGAGCCTTTCCGAGTAACTGAAACGAAGTGGGTAATTAATCACATGACAAATATACACTTCAATGCCATATATGTATGGATATACCTTGCAACCATTTAGATTCTTCATGCTTCTTTTAGGAAGGTTTTCTGGGAACCGGTTTCCTTTCAGTAAGCTGGTTTGAATGGAGATCCAGAGTGCTAAGATCTCGCAAGTTGCGTATCTCATCTGGAATTGTGGATGTCAATGCATTGTTTGAAAAATTGAGCGTATCTAATTATATCATGGTGCTCAGCCACGGTGGTAAGGTGCCCATGAGGGTGTTGCTGGAAAAATGAAGCAGAGAAAGATGCCCCGACATTGTCGACAACAAATTAGGAATTATTCCCTCGATGCCACAACTAGCGAGCAAGAGCTCATACAATCTAGGAAGCTTCGATACCACTACCAGCACACTCACAAACTTACAAATTATTCAATGAAATATTTGATCCTTTTTGGATGAAACATAAAATCAATGATGGTATAACTTATAGTACTTATAGCCATGATATTGGATGAAATTATAATAAAATGGGAAAAAAATTTGAATGTGAAGAGAAAGTGAAACTATGATTGAATATGCAATAAAAATTAGCTTCAAGACAAAGTTTCCTAAAGTGGGGGAGTATGTAATGTCCATGTACGGATATGCAAAGTAATTAAATAAGATAATTATGTATAGATAGAAATTACAACTTGATACTAAGTTAACAGGGTTGATGTATTTTGGTAAACTAGCATTGTGTTATTCATGTACAAGGACAAAAAATTAAGAATAGTTATTGTCCCAAATACTGTGACATGAGAGGAAGCATTGGAAATACATAGACATTATCCATACTTATTCTAGAAATTTGGGACGAAGTTTCCTGAAGTGGGCATGTATGTAACACCATGTTTTTACCCAAACTCTTGAGATAAGAATAACTATTACTTGAGGGCATTCTATGCTAAATGACCTTACTATTTATTATTTTGGGATCTAAAACTTTGTATGGGCATGTTTTGAGGGCGTATGGTTTTGGATGTGTGAAGCAATGAATTATTGATGAGATATGACCTAAGAAGGAGTATCTGACATGTTGTTGATTAAATTGTGATTATAAAAATAGTGTCGACATTTGGACAATTATGTATGCAGTCATATTATGATTTTAATTGTGAATGGAAAATCATGTAAATTTATCAGCAAGGATTAAAGTTGTATAATGTTTTGACAAAAGTTATGTAACATGTACTTTGATGGTCTTTCGAGTGTGACACGAAAGGACGGTACATGAAACACAAGAAAGCATCAATATAAAAAGAATCTAGCTGACTCAACGACTATGGCAGGTTATATAAGTCTTATATATAGCATGTTTAAATTGTGATATGTTTGATGCACTAGCATGCATGGACTGTAGATGAGTCGGGAAACCTCGATAGTTGAGGTCGATTAATTTTTTTGTTATAGTTGAATCTTATTTATGAGATTTGATACATAGGTTGTTTTATGTGCAGATCATGGGATTGTGATTGCTAATTGATCCACATCAGGTGACGGGGCTGCGAAATTATACCTATCACTACTAGAAAATTGGACGATGCAATGAAATTTGAATAGAGTGAGCAAAAATCCAGTTGATTATATGCATGTGCCGAGAGGGTAGGTCGTGATCCAGTCACTCATGAAGATTATTACTAGGGGCGACCAATAGGGATTCAACCTTATTCCCCAAGAACCACCTGGCTCTTCCCAAGGTATATGAACTAAGGTAACATTGGCTCAGTCATCATAACCAACTCCTCGCATGCGAGAATTATTGGAAGGACATGCTCAGAGCATAACCCTTGATAATTCTGTTCATGAGGAGAATGCAACGGTGATCAACAACTATTTTAATTAAGGGAAATAACAAATTGAGCATAAATAACTTTAAGTAAAAAATAAATAACTAAAATTAAAAATGAAAATAAATAAATAAATAAATCAGTAAGGATAAATAAGCTGAAATAAATCTAAATTAATAAGTCAGTTAGCAGAGTAAATTAAGGAACGTGAACTTAACTGAAATCCTAACTATTTGGAAAAGAATTGAAAAACTAAGGATAACTAAAAAGTGGGTTGGTAAATAAAATAAATTAGTTAATTAATTAAAGTAAACTAAAGAGTTAATTGAATGTGGTGCATGGGATGCACGGGGATTAAAAAAATGGTTAATAAAAGGTAGATAAATGGAATAACGAGGGGTCTTCATCTTCTTCTTCTTCGATCTTTCCATAGGTTGGAGCCCGAACCCTTTGGGTGGATTTGAGGTGACTGTGGAAGAGTGTGGTTTAGTACAACATGAGTGAGGTTGAGAGCCTCTCAGTAGCAATATGATGTCGTACTTCCATTGCTAGAAAGGTATTGTCAACCCCATCGAGCTCGGGTGTCCTAGGGGAAGGAGAGTACCTGTTAAGGTATGGTATGGAGGAAAAAAGTGGATCTGATATGATTGGAAATCCAATGAAAAAACTATAGTGGAGTGATGAAAAAACAACATTCTTTATCGTCCTAAAACGACAATGAATAACGATATGAACATGTATTTTAAAGTTATTTGAATTTGTGAAATGCTGCACATGAAAATGAAATAGTTTGATTTAATGGATGTAGGTGGATTGGTTTACGATTCATTAAATGTCATATATCCTTACCTATTTTGCAAGCGACTTTTACAGAAAGAAAAAAATAGATGTTCTTAACTTCTTTATCAGATCTAGATTTATTTATTTGCATGCATGTTAGTTATTTTGGTTGGACCCCATGGAGGGTCATTACATTCAGTTGGAATTATTCCCAAGTATGAAAAGAGTAGGGTCATAGGAATGGAGAAAGGGAGTTGCAATAGAAGTAGAAGAAGAAGGAAGAAGGAGCTGCGACATAATAACTTGAGGAAGAAAGAGTAGGGTAAAAGAAGAAGATAAGAAAGGAAGCAGTGACAAAGGAAGAACAAAAGCATACAAGGAAGAAAGAGCTAAGAGAAGGAGAGTTCGTGACAAAAGAAGAGTTCATGACAGAGGAAGAGTTTGTGATAGTAGGAGAGTTTGTGACAAAAGGAGAGTTCACAAAATAGGTGTTGAATATTGTAACTTCAAAGGATATTCTAAATGTATTTTACTGATATAACCCAAGGGAGATGTATTTTACTGATATTCTAAATGTATTTTACTGAATAGTATTCCTCCGCTAAGGTGTTACTATTGTATTTGGTCATCATAGAGTCATGAGGTAAAGCCTCCATTGTAAGTTGGGGAAATAGTACCCTAATGACTATAATATAATATTGTATTGAGTCTTCCTAAGTGAATTTGACCCACTTAGTTAAGTGGGGCTGACTTGTTAGGTTAAATGTCAAGTGACAAAAAGAGTATAAATACAGGAGATGTGTTCCTCATTTGAACACACACTCACTTGTGCAAAGGGAATAGGAGAGAGAGATATATATATCTGGTGGAGGGAGGTGAACCTATCTGGGGTATTTTATTTTATTTTTTATAAACCTTATACAAATGAATTTTTTGTTGGGTTTTCTTCCCCATGAGGGTTTCCCAAAATAAGTCTTTGTGTTCTTTTTGTTTTTGTCCTTGTTTATCTTTCAATGATATCTTTTCTTATGGTTATACTATTACGATGCTAAATGTTATAAGATCTGATATAACAATAAAAACTTAACATGGTATCAGAGACACTGTGAAAGAAGTCATTGTGCAGCCGAAATAGTGCTACATCTACAACTATTGAAGATTCAGGTTTCATGCATTAGAGGAATTTTCAATTTAAAATGGGCCTTCCAAAAATAATAAAAATTCCATGTCATCATGTATTAGCCATTAAAAATGTTTTAAAATTAAAAATGGTGCACCTCCTAAACATTTTTTTTAATATAAATTTAGGGATAGGTATCATAAAAAAACTACTTTTTTGTTTGTATTTTTGACATATCTCCGTGTTGTTTTACTCAAATTTCGATTAGGAGAGCTCGTTGGATGCAGAATTTAATTCCACATCCAATGAGTACCTACTAGACATACTTTTTATGGGCCTTTCTACCCCCAAAACAAGAAATACCTGAAAACAATGTGATGGTGATGTCACCATCACATTTTTTCAGGTATTTTTTTTTTGGGGTAGTGGGGCATGTACAAAGTATGCTAAGTGGGCACTCGTTGGATGCAGAATTAAATTCCACATCCAACGAGCTCTCCTGATTGAAATTTGAGTAAAAACACAGGGAGATATGTCAAAAATATGAAAAAAAGTAGTTTTTTCTTTTCTTCCTCCAAAATTAATAAATATTATTTTATTATTTTAACTATTATTTTATTAATTTCCTTAGGAGGCCCATTTTGAGTTGAAATTTCCTCTAATTCTTGAAAACCCTAAAATAGTAAAACTAGTAGTTTTGGTGCATTCACTATATTTCGAGATTAGAGAAGGATCAGGGGCTGAAACTTTTACAGGCCAAAGATAAATTCCTGATGAAGCATGTGTAAATGTTTCCACCTCAGATTGACTATATTCAAGGGGATATGATTCCTCCAAGTCAGGGTTCCATCCTCTCCCATGATTCAACCCTAAACAGGTGTCCTAGGGATAATTTCTATATATCGGGATAAGAAGGTCCAAATGAAATTTTACAAGATGTTCTGGATAGGGAACATACTTTAATTTCTTTGGTAAATGTTTCAGACCCCAAAGGTGAAATAGTGATATGTGTTAGTCTATACAAGTTCACTATTCTGAACAATTCTAAAATAAGTCACCTTGGGAAAACACACATAAGTCCCAATTGGTGAAACCAATTCTGCTCTAACCTGCGGTGTTGGAAATATGATAGACAATGATACCTGAGTGTGAAGTTTCAGACACAGAGGAGCAATACTTTCATATATACCGAAGAAAAAATATCATGCATTTATGTAGAATAAATTAAAGAAAACTAGGGCATCAGATATTTTGTAGTTTTGATCACAGTTTTGGGAAAATGAGTATATCGCTCAGCTCGCCTTGAGGATGTGCATCTTTCTTTCCAATCAGATCTGAAAATATAACTCATTTGAAAAAATTAGGGTTTCTCTATCAAACCCTAGGTCCACCAAAAGCAACATTCTAGAAAATCTTTCAAGCAAGCATGAGATTGAAGCAATATCACTGGTCAAAGAAGAAGTTGCAGATCCAAAAGGAGATGAAGACAATGAAAAAAAAGATAAGTATTTGAGTTGTATTTCTTGTATATGTTGTGCATTATGCATGATAGAATGTTTGCATTAATGACAGTATACTACTAATATGCATGTGATGGGTAAGTAGCCCATGGAGCTATACAACTCTCCATTGCTACTTATATAGAATGAAACCTCTTTGCTCACATATTGGATTAGTGAACAATCTCAATGATGTCATGGTAGATATGGAAGGAATTTAGAAAGTTTCCATGAGATATGGATGAATTTTGTATTGGATAAAATAGTTGCATGATGCATAAGAATTTGTCCTCATGCTAATGTCCTATGAAATGGTTCTAACCATGCAACTAGTGCATTTGAATTGTAGGAAAGGTACTGTAAAACCTCCTACAAGAAAAGGAGAATGAGACTTGTTCTGAAGAACAAGTGATGGCAATTCAATATTCAATCCAATAAACATGAACCTAAAGCTCCGAGGGTTAGGGACACCATGATGAAAGAAAGAGATTCAGAGAGCAGTAGATCCACCTTAAGAGATGAAAACCATCTTAGACACAAGAGATAATTCAAGATGAAGAGAAGTATGATGGGACTTCCAAACCAAATTAAGAGTCCTTGGACACACTCTAGTTGTGTGGCACATTGGGTGACATCATTAATGCAAACCCTTCCATCTATGGAAGAAGCGATGATCGAAGAGTAACAATTGATCATGGGGAATGATGTCTAGGATATGGTTTCATGAACTAAAAGAAAGTTTGTACTGTCTTCCATATGGATCTACAAGAACAAGTGTACAAATCAAGGTTCATGGTTTGTCAAAAAAATAATAGACTATGGCATGAAATTCTCTATTGAATAGGCACACTTATCCAGTATAATTATATATCGAGCAAAGAACCACCTGTACAGAATAGGCTTTGTACGAGCTTAGAAGACACCCATAGAAAAGCACATCCATGTGCTTGAAATATCACCTAGAGTGATGAATATCTTAACCTTTGCTACAAGGTTGAAGATGGAAACATATAGAAGAGAACAAGCTCACAGATGGGTGCAAGAGGAAATTTTCGACAAAGTTCAAGATAAAGGGATCTTGGTATCCGGTAACCTGAGATGGATACATAGTAGCAGAAGATGCTACATGTCACTCAAGTAGAGATTGCATAGGGAAGATGATGCTCTGCTTCAGGGGGAGTGATTATAGAAGATATATGAGTTCGACATGGTATGAAATGATGGACAACTTCCTGATGGACCGAGACTTTACCAAGAGTAAATTGGGGTCCAACCTTCAAGGTTGAATGTAGAAGACTAGGATATGTCGATGACCTGATAGAATGAAATCATGATAGATGAAATGATGGAAGAATACCAGAATGATGTTCGGGATATAGTACCCAAACCAGAAAGAAAGAGTCTGGTATCTTCAAAATGGATTTGAAAGATAAAATATGCTGCTGATGGAAGTAAGGCAAGATTTGTGGCTATAGGATTCTCTCAAAGAGAGGGAATTGATTATGAAGAGACATTTGCTCCAGGAGTAAGTTACACTTCCATCAAAACTATCATGGCACTTGATTCCATGATGAAGTGGGATATATACCAAATGGATGTAAAGACAACCCTTCCTTAATGGTGTGATTGAGGAAGAGGTTTACATTGAATATCCATAATGATTTGAAGTCGAAAACAGAGTGACTCATGTATGTAAGTTGAAAAAGACTCTGTATGGACTAAAGCAAGCTCCTAGAGCTTGGTATGGAAGAATAGATAGCTTCTTGGAAAGCTTGGTCTTTACCAAGAGTAAAGTTGATCCTAACCTTTACCTTATGGTTATAGATGATGAACTTGACATACTATTGTTGCATATGGATGATCTATTTCTGACTGGAAATGAGAAACAAATCATAGATTGCAAGCAGATGCTAGCTGAAGAATTTGAGATGAAAGATCTTGGATTAATGCGTTATTTCCTCAAGTTGGAAGTGTGGAAGAGTTGAGAAGGAATATTTCCAAACCAGGGAAAGTATGCTATGGAAATATTAAAGAACATTTGATATGTTGGATTTTAAATCCATGTCCACACCCATGATACCAACATGAAGATGTTGTCTAACGAGACATCAGAGTTGGTGGAGATGAATCAGTATAGACATATTATTGAGTCATTGATGTATCCGACGAACACAATGTCAGATATATGCTTTGTAGTGAACACCTTGGGTCAGTATCTAGTTAACCCTAGATGTAAATTATGATGAGGTACCTTAAAGGTACGACAGACTTGGGACTTTACTATTGTAGAGATCATGACTATATATCATATGGATATATGGATTTGGATTGGGAAGGAAGTGCCATAGACATAAAGACATCTCATGTGGATGTTATTGTCTAGGATCCGCCATGATATCATGTTTTATTCCAGTATTGCTCTCAGTACAACTGGAGTAGAATACATTACAAGTTGCTCCACTATTTGGGAATCCATATGGATTTGGAAAGATGATGTCAAGACTATTTGGCATGGATTTGGATACCATAGTGAGTATTTGTGACAACCATAATTGCATAAAGATGACAAATAATCCTATAGGTGGGATATGGTACCGAATGGAGACAAAAAAAACTCCAGTATGTGAGTACCGATGAGCAAGTTTCTGATATCATGACCAAGGTTCTGTGACAAGCTTGGTGTATTTCGAAAATACTTTCCTTGCAAGGAGGAACAAGGATGTTGATATTAAATACTTTCATATCAAGGAGGAACAGTGATGTTGATATTGAAGACTTCCTCGCAAGGAGGAATAGTTATGATGATATTACAAAATTTCCTCGCAAGGAGGAACAATGATTCTATAGATCCTTTCTCAGAAAGGATAAACATGTAAAATCTATGGACCCTTCTTCAGAAAGGAAGAACAAGTTGAAGATATGTACTTTCTTCATAAAGGAAGAACAAGTCAAAGATATGGAATTTCTTTAGAAAGGAAGAACAAGTCGAAGATATGGACCTTGTTCAGAAAGGAAGAACAAGTCAAAGATATGTAATTTATTTAGAAAGGAAGAATGAGTCGAAGGAATAGACTTTCTTTAGAAAGGAGGAACAAGTTGAAGACGTGGACTATCCTTGAAAATATAAAGAACTGGTTGAGACTATGAACCCTCCTTGGACAAAGAGCAGGTTGATAATATGGATCCTCACAAAAAATGGGGAGTGATGATGAGACTGACATTGATGATGGGATGATAGTGATGCTCCAACATGAAAGAGGCCAACTATGCTTGAAGATGCTGACAAGGTCTGACATTCACTTATGGATGACAGTATCCTCTCTTGAAGAAGGTAGGTATAACAATGTTTTCATGAGAGTGGTCCTTACTAGGTAAGGATGGCTCTGCAGATATTAATTTTACATAGAGATTACCCACATTCACTTGTGGAAGATAGTATACTCTCTTGAGGATGGAAGGTATAACAATCTGTTCATGAGAATGGTCCTTAATAGCTAAGGATGGCCCTGCATATGTTACTCTCATGGAGAGTACCCACATTTGGTTGTGGATACTGTAGAATTAACACTCGCTCATGAGTGGTCCTAACATTAGTGGTATGGATGCTCTACTATGAGTCCTCATGAATGACAGGACTGGCATTTTGTATCCAGTCGATATCTTCTCTACAAATGATACTCTTGTATGGAGAGTATGCCTACATTCATATGTAGATACCATAGAATAACACTTTCTTGGGATTGGTCCTAACCTGTGTGGTATGGATGCGCTATGATGAGTCCTCATGGATGCCGTAGTATAACACTCACTTGGGAGTGATCCTAACCTGTGTGGTATGGATGTTATATGTTGGGCCGACATTTTGAATGCAGTCGAGATATGCTTTGCATACAATACTCTTACATTGTAAAGTATACCTACACGTGAGTGTAGATACCATAGTATAACAGTCACGTGTGAATGGTCCTAACCTGTGTAGTATGGATGGTCTATGATGACTCATCATAGATGGTAGGGCCAACACTCAGTGTGGTTGAGATCTAAATTTAGTTGTAGACGATTCAGCTGATCGATTTCATGGATCATGTTGATGGAGGATTGCATCATCCTTGGACTTATTTCCTAAAGTGATCGGGACTAATCATCTTGCAAATAGATCATGTGTGCTACAAAGGATTGAGAAGATCAAATTTTTGCTGCAAAGGATCGAGAAGATCGAAGTGCTAATGCAAAGGATCAAAGTACTATAAAGGACCTAATGATCAAAGTGCTACTGTAAAGGATCAAAATATCGAAGTGTTGCTTCAAATGATTAGAATATCAAATTACTACTGCAAAGGATTAGAAGATCGAAATGATGCTATGAAGGATCGAAATATTGAAGCATTGCTCCAAAAGGATCAAGTGATCATGTGATGCAGAAGATGAAGAGTAACTATTCCAGTTACTGATTGTGAAAACTTCATGTGACGTATATATGTATATCCTCCATGATGTTGCAGATATTGTCTCTCTGGTCTCCTATATTTTATGATGATGTTGTCAGTAGAATAACCTTCTCATTAAGGGGGAGTGTTGAATATTGTAACTTCAAAGGATATTGTAAATGTATTTTACTGATGTAACCCAAGGGAGATGTTATTATTCCTCCGGTGAGGTGTTACTATTGTATTTGGTCATCATAGAGTCTTGAGGTAATGTCACGTCCCCTCTCATCTACCCAAGAGTGTTAGTTTTTCAACATTTAAGCTAGCATTATGATAAGATCTTTTCACTGAGAGAATAACAAGCACAGCAATCACACAAGCACATCACAAGAGACAAGAGACACAAAGATTTTAGGAGGGGAAACCATAAATGGAGAAAACCCCTCAACTTCCTCTAAGATAGTATCACCACAAGATGTGAACCCAAAACAGTAAGATGACCTCCCAACACAATAGCAGCCTTCTGTCTTCTGTCAAGCCCAAGAATTTCCTTCTCCAAAAGTGTGCCACACTTGAGAGAGCAAGTGATGTAATTCACAAGTGATAAATAGAGAGACTCACCCTCTCTATTTATATTAGTCCGTTCACTTGAATTACCACAAGGAATAAGGGACCACTAGAAGACTTACACATAGCCAAGGATACAACAAAAACTTAGCCAAGCCAACACAATTGTATTTATCAGGATGCAAGGGAGATGGAGAGGCTGACTACTAAGCTAGTGAGCTCAACCACAAAGCTATGGACAGCTGCACCAGATTTAGCCTGGCTTCTAGAACATCTACACACCCAACACAAGGAAGCATCCCCTTCTTTGCTACACATTCACTCAAGCTATGCTTTCCCTTCTAGTGCTATTCAGGGTGTGCAAAGAAGAAAACCAACCCCCCAGATCTGTTTGTGAGGTTCCTTCTCACACTAGACTAATGAAGCTATTTCAGAACCCATTCCACTCCAAACCAATTCAAACCAAAACAAAACATGCACACACGACAAGATACAAAATTCAAGGTTGAGGAAAAATGACTTGAGAGCCAAAAATGAATTTGCAGATGAGGGGAAATGACCCTGGGAGAGCAATTCAATTTCCAAAAACACTCTATGGCTTCATGTGGGAAAAATGACTCCCTTAGTCCCTAAATTCGTGGATATGTCCCCCATTGGTTGTGCAACATAGAAAACATGAAATTCCCAATTATGGGGATGTAGAAACAACCCAAAAACGACCAGCAGAGATCCCAACCACTAAATGTCAACAAAACCACTTCCCATCCATGGGAAAAATGAATAACACTACAAAAATGTCCATGGAGAATTCCCAGGAGCTCTAAAAAAAGTGGGAAAGACAACAACGTGAATGCATGAGGGAATGGGCATTTACTTGGCTCATAAGTAAAAAAACATTTTTCCAAAAATTGTTGCTCTGCCCAATTCGAATTTTGACCTCCATAACTTTCCCATCCCATGCAATAACTAACTTAACCAATTTCTAGCAGAATTAAATGATTGGGCACAAGAGACAAAATGGGTAGTTGACAGTTTGATGGGTTCTCCCTTTGACATTTATATTTTCCCCATTGGACCAAAGGGTTGAATTACCCCCCCCCCCTCCCTTATCCTTAGGAAATCATTCCCCCATCTCTTTTAATGTTTCATTGACATAGCTGGTTGTGGGTATTTAATGAAATTGCATATTTACATGATGTCCAAAATTATAATGTGCCTGGATAGCACAAAATACCATCAACATCAATTTTAATCGCCGAAACATAAAATGATAAAATCAATGGTGGGGCTTTTTCCTTTAGATCCACGCCATGATTAATTACAATATATACATCATATACATTTTTAATGCAAACGGGGTGTTATAGGTAAATCCTCCATTGTAAGTCGGGGCAATACTACCCTAATGAATATAATATAATATTGTATTGATTTATTCTAAGTGAATTCAAACCACTTAGTTAAGTGGGGCCTAATTCTTAGGTTAAATGTCAAGTGAAGAAAAGTGTATAAATAGAGGATATATGTTCATCATTTGAACACATGCTCACTTCTGCAAAGCGCATAGCAGAGAGAGAGATATATCTGTTGGAGGGAGGTGCACCTATCTAGGGTCTTATCTTTTATTTTGTATACATATTATACAGAGGAAGTTTTTGTTGGGTTTTCTTTCCCATGAGGGTTTCCCAGGATAAATCTTTGTGTTCTTTTTGTAGCTGTGCTTGTCTATATTTCAGTGATCTCTTTGCTTATGGTTATACTGTTATGATGCTAAATGTTATAAGATTTGATATAACTATCAAAACTTAACAAGTAGAAGAGTTCGCAACAAGAGAGAAGCCATGATAGAAGGAAAAGATGTGACAATATGAGTAGCGACACAAGAAACCATGTGAGAAGGCATGCAACAACGAAACAACTGGAAAGTGACAATTCAAAAATATCATGGGCATGAGGTTGGATAGAGTTAGTGGAAGTCACACATATGAAAGCATATTTTGTAATTCAGTTCGTTAGTGCCTACTGACATGTGTTGCTAGAATGGGAATGATAGATTTTTGGCTAAATAAATGAAGTCAGTTGAGAGTGATATGTAAGATTCTATAAGAAGGAAAAACCCAGGATGTCTGAGTGTTAGCTTCAGTAAGGTTGGGTTTCATGGGTTTCTTATCTATCCATTGTTGCTTCTTATCTAGTATGTTAGTAGAGATTCATTTAGTTGTTTAGTAAAGAGTCGAAGAAGTTTGCAACTGAGCGCCCAAAGTTGTAGAGAAGTCCAGTTGAGACAAGTTGTGTGTGGATAAATGGTAGAATCGAGAGTCACAGAGTTGTAAAAAATATCAGGTTGATCCAGGATGTGTGCACATCAATAGTAGAGTTGAAGAGTTGAAGAGTCAAGAATCATAGATTTATAGAAGAAGTTGAGTTGATCCAGGATGTGTGCAGATCAACGGTAGAGTCAAGTAGAGATGAACCAGTGATAGAAGACCATAGAGCAGGAGAAGAGAAAGAATTATTTAGATATAAGAGAAGATTATTTATAATAGAGTCTGCAACTCATTGCGTAGACCAACAGGTTCCATATATTTCTCATTCCATATGAAGAGTGCCTTTACGGTTTTCCCCGAATGGGTTTCCACGTTAGATAATTTGTTTAATGTGTATATGATATAACTTTTTTGTCACATGTATGTTTACTATTAAAAGTGTTTATGTATTTTCTTGAAAATGGTTTTATATGCATATGTCACACTATTGTAGTCAGAATCGCTATACTCCATTATATTACTGTTATAGCTTTTGGTGAAGCTTGAATAGGGTCACATCTTAGTTGCAAAAAATACTTATAGATAACCCACCCCCTAGCTGTAGTCGGACAACTTGGTAGGATACCAAAGGAAGAAAAATCCCCCACCCAACTGCAGAAACTTGGTTTTGGTAGTTACCCATTAGACATATATCTTAGGTGAAAGTACACTACAACAAATCCTGGAATTAGCGTCCCATTTAGTGTCCATTTTTAGTGTAAATTTTTTTTACATTGAGTGGTCAAAATAGACGCTAAATGGGATGCGCCATGGAAAAAACTTAAAGCGTCTCAAAAAATGTCTTTTTTTTCTTCCTAGATAGCATCCTATATGATGTCCAAAATATCGTATATTTCTTTGCTTCCAGAATAGTGTCCAAACCAACAAAGAAGGTGCTCGTAAACCACCAAAAGCCACTGGATTCTGTGAACCTGAGACAAACCAAAGCATAACCCATAGAGAAGACCCAAAATAGAACCCAGTAGTCCTTCCAAAGTGAATACCCTGATTAGGGTAAAACCCACCAGCGATAAGGAAAGGACCACAAAAAAAAAACAAACCGACAGTCCGACCGGAAAGGCTGAAGAAGGACCGGGGGCATGTGAGACCCAAAAAACCTGAGGAACGGAGACCAAACCCTAGAATCATGAGAGAGAACTGAAAATCAGAAGAAGTCAACCAAAAGCAAGCTGACGAGGGCAAATAAGAAATACATGGACTCAATCAATGTAAGAATCCATGCAGGGTTGATAATCACACAATGAAAGAAACCCAAGACACAGAGGCGACTAAAATAATCGATGCCCTTCCCACTTTTTCACTTGGTTGGTAGTAGTACCCCCTAGAAAGGGGAGGAACTCCAAGAAAGCTGCCAACTATGGGATAATAAGACCAAATAGAAGCCCAAAACCACCAGCGCCCCTATGCAGCAGGGAAAGAGTGTGACAGAAACTAGAGAACGACCCAGACAAAAAAAACCAAAGAACCCCAGGGAAGGCCCCATCCTAGACGAAGATGAAGGGAAAATTAGGGTAAGGGCCACCATGGTAGCGTCCATAGCTCAAGCAGAGCGAGTGCCCGAACAAGCACCATTGCTACCAAGAAAATCCTTTCAAAGTTGGTGGACCAGGGGTAACATTTTAGATTACGATTTACTTATGCTGCACAGCTTTCTCTCCATTAAAAAATATTAAGGTAGATGGGATTTTGCTTTATTTAATTAGTCCAACTCATTTCCTAGCAAACCCCAAACAAGAAATGGGCTTACTAAAAAGCACATTTCATTTTTTTTTCTCCGGAAACCATTACTTGTTAAGTTAAAAGATGGAATGGTTGTTGGAAAAACTTAAACAATGTTAAGTTGATTTGCAAAAACACTTAAATAAGTATTGAGCAGCGTAGCATTAAACAATGAGGATGGAAGATAACCCATAGTTAGATCTGATCTAACTCTCGTTCTAGCAACTATTTTCCCCGCATCTCCCGCATTTACTATCTACGCTGGGTTGCCAAGTGCTTATTGCACACCATTTGTAAAGCTCCTACTAAACATACCACGGATAATGGATGATGTTACCCTCTATAGGTCAATATTTGGCAAGATATAATAATGGTTTTCCTTGTCACTATATTCTGAATTAACAGGAGACCCCCTTCTTGATCTCCTTTGTAAAAGAAGACCCTGTTCTTGAGGTTTATATCTTTAATGAACATAAGACCCTTTTTTTGAAATTGATATTTTGAATTGACAGAGAACCTCTTCTTGATAATCGTTGTTGAAGAAGATCAAGAAGACCTTTTTCTTGATCTCAATTATTTGAGTAAGCAGTCTTCTCCTCACAACACGCTGACTCACAAGGAGCCTCAACTATTCTGCTCTTAATAAACCGAACTTACACCTTCATCTTTGATACACAATGAAGGGAAGATTTGGAAATAATAAAATGAAGAAAAAAAATGTTATAGCATTTTGGCCATTTAACAACAAAAAATCCCCTATCCCCTGTTTTTCTAGTACTTTTCTCACATACTCATCATTAGCATGCAAATCATACTCACTTAATTTATACAAATTTACCTATACAGGAAAATGGAGCTTTCTAACAACATAAAATGCCCTCTTTTTCTAGTTCTCTTCTCAAATACTCATCATTGGCATGCAAATCATACTCACTTAATGTATACAAATTTAGCTATACAAGAAAATGGAGATTTCTATGAAATAATTCAATTAAGAAAGTCAAAGACTTCATTAGAGCTTTTGGTTGCCCTTTATTTTGCTATTAAACTATATGTCTGCCTTAGCGACCTCCAACCTCTTCTAGTTCCCATGACACTAAAAAAATCAATAAACTATGTGTATATCTTCACTTCAGATACTCCAAACTCTTCTAGTTCCTGTGACACTAAAAACATCAATAAACTATGTATATATCTTCACTTCAGATGACACATGAATCCAGCCATGGATAGATCGTCCATCGATCCATGTGGACTTTGCATAGACGAGATGATGGCAGGAACGGAGTGCTGCAATATCTTCCGACCTTGGAACAAACTGCTTCCATCAATAGAAAATGAGTAGTCATAAATAGTCTCCATTTTGCAGTATCCGAGCTCCAATCTTATAGAACCGAACCTAGAATTGGGCCAATGCACAAATTTTACTCACAAACAATAAAATTTTTGAAATATGATAAGAGGCAGGGCGAAATGTTACAGGAGCAGACCATAGACGAGTAAGCAGGTTTCAACACTTGTGACCCCAGGAAGAAGGCGGTTCTTCTTAAATAGGAAATAAATGGTATAGTAAACCAACAGGAGACTAACCAATAAACTATGTATATATCTTCGCTTATTTTCTGATAATTCACTGTGATGAAATAAATATTTATATCTGCTTCATAGAATTCATTAAAAGTCAATAAAAACCCCCATTTTACACATGTTAAGGGTTTTAAATTGGACTTACATGCTACCTCATTCAAGACAACATCCTCATTCTTTCGAAATTTTCTCCAACGTCAGCCTAGGAAAACCCCTATGGTTTCCCCTCAAGAACTGTATGAAAGAACTCTAAAATTCATTTTATTGCATCCCTATCGTTTGTTCCCAAGCCCTGCATCTTTTAGCCCACGGTTTCAAAAAACCTAATATTCACAAAACAAGCCCTATCCACAAAATTACATGCAGGACAACCTCCAAAAACTTCTAGAGCTCTCTAGAAACCCTCCCAGTAGATTTGCATAGAAAAATCAACGGGTAAATACACAATTCCACAATAATTCTGGCCCACTGCACAAAAGAAGGATTTAAAAAGAGATCAAATGGATAAGTTTATATATAAAATATCTGATTAATTGTGATCCAATGCCAAGCTTGACAATTTGCCAATTACGCCAAAATGTGTATACCTTATCAGATCAAATGCGACGCTGCAGAAGCCCATAAGTTGATTTCCTGCAGACGAATTTGGGATTCCTCCCTTGGAAAAGAAACCTACAATTCAATGTTATAAGCGAAGAGCCAAGACTGACGGATTGACATTTGCACTAGAAATGAGGTTAAAAGGACCACCGAAAATAGAATGGGCTATGGTGGAAGCACTGAGGAACCCCCTAGTGTTAAAGAAAGAAGCTTCAGCATGAGCTGGAACGTGTCATTGGATTGGATCGTATGGTCAATGAATCTAATCTGCCTCGTATGGTTTGTCGATTTGGAGAGTGAAGCGGAAGAAGCAGACAACAGTGTTGATGTATATGTAACTTTGGAATGTATTTCACTTGTATTTCTTATATATTGTAACCTGACGTTTATTCCGGGATGTACTTGATTTATGTCATGCCCCAATGTTCCTATCGGGAAGGTCTACCATGTAAACAAGTCATGTCAATTCATTGTGGGTAACCCTCCTATTGTCTAAGAGTTAAAGTCCTCACAATTCCGGGGCACTAGGGTTATTAGACTCTACTAGTAGAGGTCGGCCCCGGTAGGGTTTTAGTCATGTTAGGATTAGTATAAATAGAGAATTGGAGTCTATATTTATCAAACAACTTATACACACTCAAGTGTAGCACATAGGTGAGGAAGGAGAAGACACTGGGGCTAGAGAAGAAGAAGGTTACTGCTGTCGGGAGATCACTTACTATTTTGGGGATTTTCTATTTTGGTGTTGATTCTATCTTTTAGGAAGTTGCGGGGTTTTCACCATTTATGGTTTCCCCGAGGATAAAAACTGTGTTCATTGTCTCTTGTGTTTGATTGTTGTGCTTGTTATTCTCTCAGTAAAGATCCAAATATAATGCTAGCTTAATGATGAAATTCTAACATGGTATCAAAGCTAACCTAAGAAGAAGACACCGTGCAGCTACAGGAACTAGGGATTCCTAGTTTGTGGATCTTCCTCCACAAATTTTCAGCAAAAGTAAGGTGGAATAACTCTCCTCCTTAGGGCACATCTTTTTGTCGAAGCAAAATCCATTTTTGAGGTTTTTCAGTTTTAGACCCGACACTCCTACCGGAAATTAGGGTTTCTCATAGAAGAGGAATTTTTCAGTAAGTCTAGGCCTGGATTGATCTCCTCCCCAAAATCAAAGTTAGGGATAAATTTCAAGGCATTTTGGTGGACAGATCTCTAGAAAACCAAAACCCTAATTTGCTACTGAACCAACACTGCAGGATTTCAGCTCCAAATCTAGATCCAACCTCTTGACCTGGTAAGATCTAAATCTTTTGTATTTCCATTTGAGGTTCTCAGTTTAAGATGTCTCATCATAGCAAGCTTGATGAAAAGCTTGAGGGAGCTGATAACTTCTGAGCTTGGAAGTATATGGTCTCCCTGGTCCTGGAAGAGAATGAGTTGGACTCCTATATCAATCAGGAGGTTCCAGTTCTAGAGGGAGATGAGGATAAGGCCTTTCATAAGAAGAAGCTTGTTATGGAAAAGAGAATCATTGCTGATTCTATCAAGGATCATCTCATACCACAGGTGTCCTCCCTCAAGACACCTAAAGTTATGTTTGATTCCCTAACCAAATTGTTTGAAGGGAAGAACATAAACAAGAAGATGACTTTGAGAAACCAATTGAAGAATGTGAAGATCCAGAATGATGAGACTATTCAGTCTTACTTTACAAGGGTTTCTTAGATCAAGGAGCAACTGGAAGCAATAGATGAAGAAGTGGAAAATGCAGAGATTGTGATGACCACCTTGAATGGCCTCCCTAGATCATGGGACTCTTTCATTCAAGGAATCTATGCCAGAAATAAGTTAGTCAAGTTTAGCAGACTATGGGAAGAATGCTCTCAAGAAGAAGCTTGGATAGTAGCTCGAGAAGAGAAGATGGGTAGTGAAGATCAAGCTCTCACAGTTCACTCCAAGAAAAACAGGAGGAGCAATTATCACTCCAAAGGTAATATCTCACACTCTAGAAAAGATCTGAATACTATTAGATGTTACACATGTGATGACAAAGGTCACATATCCCGATTCTACCCTAACAAAAGAAATCTAAAGAATAAGGGAAACAAGAGAAGACATCATGCCCATGCTACAGAGGATGGTGAACCTTCCACAAAGAGAATCAGATAAGAGAGTGATGACTCTTCAAGTGAGGATGAATATGTACTGATCTCCACTCTCATGGGAACTGTTTCACATGGAATCAATGATTGGATTATAGACAGTGGTGCTTCCAAGCACATGACGTGATTCAAGGAATCATTTGTGAAGCTATTTGAACATGAGTCACCTCACAAGGTGAAACTTGGGGATGACGACTAGTATCCAATAAAAGGTAGTGGTGAATCCTTCTATAAACTAGATTCTGGAAAGTCTTTGAAGATGAAGAATGTATTATTTGTTCCAGGACTAAAGAAGAACCTCCTCTCCATATTTGCATTGGATGCAAAAGGAATGAGGGTTTCTTTTGTAGATGGCCAAGTTCTTATGTGTCCAAAGGGAAAGACTTTTGACAATGCAATAGTGATTGGAGAACAAGAAGGAGGTCTATACAAGTTGAAGGGACAACCGGATAAAGCTTTGGTTCATGACACAGTAGAACCAAATGAACTTTGGCATAGAAGGCTTGCACATGCGCATTACAGAGCACTACCACTTGCAAGCAAAGCTATTGAAGGTCTTCCAGAAATTCAACCAAAACATGAAGGGGTCTGCAAAGGATGTGCGAAAGGAAAGAACACAAAGAAGACATTTCCAAGTAGCTAAAGCAAGGCAAAAGGAATCTTGGAAATCATCCACTCTGATGTATGTGGACCAATGTCATCAAGCTCACTAAGCGGGTATGTGTACTATGTTTCTTTTATTGATGACTTTTCTAGGAAGACATGGATTTTTTTCATGAAGAATAAAGATGAAGTGTTTAGCAAGTTCAAGGAATTCAAAGCCTTGATCAAGAACCATACTAAAAAGAAGATCAAGACTTTTCGATTAGACAATGGCAGAGAATTCACTTCAAATGAGTTCAAGGAACTATGTAAGGACTCAGGGATAGAGAGGGAGTTGTCCACTCCTTACAATCCACAATAGAATGGGATTGCAGAGAAGAAGAATAGAACTATCATGGAAGCTGCAAGAGCTATGCTTCATGATCAAGATCTTCCTATGCATCTTTGGGCAGAAGCAGCCAGAACACCAGTGTATGTATAGAACCGTACTCCACACATAGTACTCAAGAACAAGACTCCGAAAGAAGTCTTCTCCGGCAAGAAACCAAAAGTCAGCCATCTCAGAATATTCGGCTATCCTGTGTACATACACATTCCAAAAGAGAAGAGAAAAAAACTAGATCCTTCAGAAAAGAAGGGTATATTTGTGGGATACTCTGAAAGCTCGAAACCTTTATAGAATATAATTCCTAGGGTTCAAAAAGATTGACATCAGCAGGGATGTAACATTTGACGAAGATTCATCCTACATCAAATCCAGAAAGAAACCTGTTGAAGAACCTGAAGAAGTAGAAGCTCCTAGAATTCATGATGCAATCATGAACGAAGAAACTCAAGAAGAAGATCGAGAATTGGAAGAACCACAAAGACCTATAGATCCACCACAGGAGAAGAATCCTCACAAGAGGAAACCTGCTTGGGTACGAGAGATTATCCAAGGTGTGAAAATATATGGGGTTCCAAAAGAGAATCTCAGAGAAAGAAAGAGGACCAGATCCTATTCCAGTTATGTAGCTTTACTATGTGACTTCATTGATAAAGAACCTTCCAAATATGAAGAAGCGGTAGAACGGAAAGAATGGAAGGATGCGACGATCAAAGAGTATCAATCGATCATGAAGAATGATGTTTGGGATGTTATCCCAAGACCAGAAGGGAAGTCAGTTGTAACTTCCAAATGGATCTACAAGATCAAGCATACTGCAGATGGTAGCATTGAAAAGTATAAGGCAAGATTTGTGGCTTGGGGTTTCTCTCAGAAAGAAGGAATAGACTATGAAGAAACCTTTGCACCTGTAGCTAGATACACTTCCATTAGATCAGTACTTGCTCTAGATACAGTGATGAAATGGAAAATACACCAAATGTATGTTAGGACTGCCTTCTTGAATGGTGTAGTAGAAGAGGAAGTGTATGTGGAGCAACCACTCAGTTTTGAGACACATGACAAAGAGTATCATGTGTGTAGATTGAAGAAAGCCCTGTACGGTTTGAAACAGGCACCTAGGACATGGTACGACAGAATTGACAGCTTTCTATCCCGTTTAGGGTTTACCAAGAGTAAAGCAGATTCCAACCTTTACTATAAGGTGGAAGATGACAACCCGATGATACTTCTACTATATGTAGATGATATGTTTGTGACTAGTATGGATGGGTTGATTGTTGATATGAAGAGAAAGCTTGATGCTAAGTTTGAGATGCAGGACTTGGGAATGAAGCATTATTTCCTAGGTATGGAGGTGTGGTAGACTACAGATGGAATCTTCCTTGGACAAGGAAAGTATGCAGTAGAGATCCTAAAGAGATTTGGGATGATGGACTACAAGGCATTAACCACACCTATGGCATCAAACTTGAAGCTATTCAGTGATGCTTCATCAGAGACAGTTGATGCCATGATGTATCGTCAGATGATTGGGTCCCTGATGTACCTGATGAACACGAGATCAGATATTTTCTTTGCTGTGAACACCTTGAGCCAATACTTAACAGTCTGAGACATGTTCACTTGACTGCTGCATAGAATATTCTGAGGTACATGAAGGGTACGGTTGATTATGGGATCAAGTATAAGGCTGATCAAAGGATTAACCTGGAGGGTTATATTGATTCAGATTGGGCAGGCAGTGCCATCGATAGGAAGAGCACTTCAGGGTGTTGCTTCAGTATGGGATTAGTGTGATCTCATGGTTTAGCAGGAAGCAATCTTGTGTGGCACTGAGTATAGCTAAAGCAAAGTATGTTGCAACCTGTTTAGCTAGTTGTGAGGCGTTATGGCTGAGGAAGATACTATCTGATTTATTTGATCTCCAGTTAGATGTTACTTGTATATACTGTGACAATGAGAGTTGTGTAAAGTTGTCAAAGAATCTAGTATTCAATGACAAGTCGAAGCATATTGAGATCAAGTATCACTATATCAGGGATATGGTGCAGAGAAAAGCAGTGAAGCTCCAGTATGTTGTGACGGATGAACATATAGCTGATGTGTTGACTAAGCCATTGGCTAGGGTGAAGTTTGAGTACTTCAGGGAGAAGCTTGGTGTTCTCCAGATCAAGGTTCCTCTTTCCTCCCAAGAGGAAGTGACGTGTCCGTGCTGAGCCCTTCTGACATGGTGAGAGGATTGGTTCCTTCCATGATCAGATGTAAGTGCTATGCCATTCTGACATGGTGAGAGGATTGGTTCCTTCCATGGTCAGATGTAAGAGCTGTGACATGGTGAGAGGATTGGTTCCTTCCATTGTCAAGTATATGTGGATTCCACATCCAACATTAAAAAGTGCTGGCTCTGTGAAGACACATCTAGTATGAAAAAGGACTAGATCTGTGTAAATGGCACATCCAGCATGAAAAAGGGTTGGCGCTGTGAAGACTCATCTAGTATGAAAAAGGACTAGCTCTGAGTAGCTGCCACATCTGGTATGAAAAAGGACCAGCTCTATGATGCCTCATCTAGTATGAAAACAGACTAGCTTTGAGAAGACTCATCTAGTATGAAAAAGGACTAGCTCTGAGTAGCTGCCACATTTGGTATGAAAAAGGACCAGCTCTGTGATGCCTCATTTGGTATGAAAAAGGACCATCTCTGTGATGCCTCATCTAGTATGAAAAAGGAATAGCTCTAAGAAGACTCATCTAGTATGAAAAAGGACTAGATCTGAGTAGGTGCCACATCTGGTATGAAAACGGACCAGCTCTGTGATGCCTCATCTAGTATGAAAAAGGACCAGCTCTGTGATGCCTCATCTAGTATGAAAAAGGACTAGCTCTGAAAAGAATCATCTACTATGAAAAAGGACTAGCTCTGAGTAGCTTCCACATCTAGTATGAAAAAGGACCAGCTATGTGATGCCTCATCTGGTATGAAAAAGGACCAGCTCTGTGATGCCTCATCTAGTATGAAAAAGGACTAGCTCTAAGAAGACTCATCTAGTATGAAAAAGGACTAGCTCTGATTAGCTTCCACATCTGGTATGAAAAAGGACTAGCTCTATGATGCCTCATCTGGTATGAAAAAGGACCAGCTCTGTGATGCCTCATCTAGTATGAAAAAGGCCTAGCTCTGAGATGATACATCCAGTATGAAAAAGGACTAGCTCTGTAGAGGTTCCTATGATGAGAAGAATCAAGAGATAGCACCTGTGATGATCCAGATCATGTGATGATGATCCAGATCCAGTGATGATGATCCAGCAGAAATGATCCAGATCTAGTGATGATGCCCAGTGATGATCCAGATCCAGTGATGATGTCCAGTGATGATCCAGACCGAGTGATGATCCAGATTTGATGATGAAGATGAATTGAAGATGAAGATGACTTGAATATGAAGAATACTTGAAGATGACGAGGACTCGATGATGATCTAGAAGATTCAAAGAAGAAGACTTGTGCTGAAAATTGTGTCAAAAGAATACCTTCCTAGCTAAGAGGGAGTGTTGATGTATATGTAACTTTGGAATGTATTTCACTTGTATTTCTTATATATTGTAACCCGATGTTTATTCTGGGATGTAATTTAGCTATGTCAAGCCCTGATGTTCCTATCGGGAAGGTCTATCATGTAAATAAGTCATGTCAATTCATTGTGGGTAACCCTCCTATTGTCTAAGGGTTAAAGTCCCCGTAGTTCCGGGGCACTAGGGTTATTAGAATCTCCTAGTAGAGGTCGGACCTGGAATGGTTTTAGTCATGTTAGGATTAGTATAAATAGAGAATTGGAGTATCTATTTATCACACAACTTATACACACTCAAGTGTAGTGCATAGTTAAGGAATGAAAAGACACTAGGGCTAAACAATAAGAAGGTTACTGTTGTCGAGAGATCACTTACCATTTTGGGGCTTTTCTATTTTGGTGTTGATTCTATCTCTGAGGAAGTTGCGGGGTTTTCACCATTTATGGTTTCCCCGAGGATAAACACTGTGTTCATTGTCTCTTGTTTTTGATTTCTATGCTTGTTATTCTCTCAGTAAAGATCCAAATATAATGCTAGCTTAATGATGAAATTCTAATAAACAGTAGGAACTAGGAACTAGTGCACAATGGTCGAAACTGTTGGACAATGTACAGTTAAGGAAGTCAGGTAGGAAGACAGCAACGAAATGTGATTAAGTAGATAAAACACATGGCATATTTTTATTTGTGTGAGAGACAACCATACTACAGTGTTTTAAAACTCAACTTCTCAGAGAAAAACGTGACGACATAATTACATAAACTAGCAATTGCCCCCAAAAGGTGCAAAAATACGTCGATAGGTAAAAAATATGAGAAAGGGAAATTAAAATTGAGCTGTTGTAGACTTACTAATGTACATTAAGGAACTTCAAAATTTAGAACTTCAATATTCTAAATTTATAGTAAGTTGTAGTAATAGACAATATACTGAAAAAATGCAGAAAACTTCAAATTTATTTTGAGTATGCTCATTTTGACCTACTATTTGCTCAAGGAGATATTTTAAGTAGCTGGTAAAATAATGAAATTAAAATCCCAAGCATCAATCAAAACCACATTTTAGATTAAGAGTTGTATAATGTGTACCAATCTAAAAAGAGACTATTTTGTTAATTTGGGTAAAATACAAAATAATTCCAAATGTTATTAACAAATAGATATGGATACCAATATTAAATATATCACTGGGTTGAAAATGCAACCTCAAATTTTAAAATAAACAATTTAAGGATTATGGACATAATATTCAATCTTTTCCATGAGAATGAAAATGCACAATTGAATGAAAAAAAAGATTTACCCTCCACAAAAGTTTTGTTGGACTTTATTCAAGGTGTAAATGGTTTGAATCATGAGAATGAAATGGCACAATCGAATGAAAAAAAATATTTACCCTCCACAAAAGTTTTGTTGGACTTTCTTCAAGGTGTAAATGGTTTTAATCATAACAACCATTTTTATATAAGTTTGAGTAGGCCTTACCTTACAATAGACCGACATAACATATCAGCAAAGCAGGAAAAAACAAAACTTACCAATAAGACTATTATCTTTGACATCTCAATGTATAGTTACTTTGTCTTCATCTTGAACATTTGTAAGTAGTTCTTTTACATTAAAAGTATTTTTATGTTCCTTATCATTCTTTCTATCCTCTTCGATATTTTCTTCACCTGTCTCCAAAACTATTTGCCTTCACTTGAGTATAATTTTTAGTTGTTGCTTAAAACAAACCTACTCAACTATATAAATCATCTTCTCACTTGTTTCCTTTCAAGTTCAATGGAGACAAAAAACTAATCATTTCCTCGTTGTGCCTCACAGTAATCAATCTCCCTTTGATTTACTTCAAAGGATTTCTCTAGTACCATGAGGAAGACAATTCATTATGTCCAATAATATTCAAGGTTCCATGAGGAAGAGTTCCATGATTGGACATAATGATGAATTAATTTTGTCCATATAAGGTTAGTCTTAACACCTTCTTGAATGTCACTATTATATAATCTTTAACAAGATCCACACTTGTATTTTGGTGATCTAACAGAATGTCTTTTCTTAATAAACAACAAATATTCAGTGAATGCATTAGGTCATCTATGACCATCTTGGAGATAGATTTCATGCAATGGTTCCATTTGGATTCAAAGTTTTCTCACTACCCTTTCTCTGTCATTTAGGAGAAAATAAACCACAAGCAAAAGCCTCCAGTGTTCTTTGTAGTCAAAGGGAGAATGCTTGTGCTTTGCATGAATACGTTTTCCTATAGAGTATTTTCATTGTTTTTCTCATGGCTTGGACAAATGTATCTTATATGGGCTAGGACTCGATGAGAGAATGTTTTAATAACTCTCCTAAATTTATATGTATAATAAATGGGCGAATCACAATGATACAGAGGAAAACTGAAATGTATTTTTTTTAATAATCTAATATGTATATTTAATTTTTAGGAAAATATTTGGCTGATTTAGATAATCTTGTAAAATTTTAGCAAAGGTTTCATTGAATCATAGAGTCATGCAAAATTTTGAAACATTGTAAAGTCTTGACATTTTTTCACTAAATCGTAAAACATTATGAAGTATTGATGTTTTCTTTTTATAAAGTATACACCTTTATAGAATAATAATAAAATATATTCATTACACAACAATTACTAATTTTAAATGCATTCTTTCTCAAATATCAATTTTGATAGTATTTCACCACAAAGATGCTATACTTGTTGATCATAACCACTATGTCTCTCAAGCTAAGAGAAATTACTTTTTCCTTTCCCACTTTTATTATGTATCCATTATCACTAAGTCATAGTTTATTAAAATACCCTTTAAGTTCATCACAAGATGATCCTAAATATGCATAGAATTATTTCTATCAATAAATAAATAAAATAGAAGAACATTTATAGATCATATATCATAAAAATTAGCAAATTGATTGACATTTGACTTAATAGTTTCAAGATGGCTATATATTCACTTCATATTTTGCATGTACACTTGCATTCTAAACAAATGATTTGAACCTATGTCAATTCTTTATTTTTATCTAGAAATATTTGAACCCTACCTTCTTCACCTATATCTATTTTTTATTTATTTTTGATTATCAAACAAAACCTCAATTAAAACCTCTATTTGACTTTGTATGTGAAAACATAAGTTTATTCTCTTACCTTTATGTATTGTGCATAGGTATAAAGGTGGACATCTTTTTGAATAAACATATTACACTATTAGCATGAACATTGACAATTAAATAAAAATAAGCTAAGAAAACATTAATTTATAAGTCAAGTCATCCACATAGTAATTGATATTGAAGTCCATTATTTAGGTTTAGGCCTAGCAAACAATTTACACTATTACCATGTACCTTGACAATTAAATAAAAAATAAGGTAATAAAACATTAATTTATAAGTCAAACCATCCACACAGTAATTGATATTGGAATCAATTGTCACGTAACAATCAATAAAATCAAATCCGTATACATATGTTGTAAATGATTACAATCATACATAGTAATTGATATTGGAATAAATTGTCACCTAACAATCAATAAAATCAAAATAATAAGTTAGTTGGTTTATTACATATAGATATATGTTGTAAATGATTGCAATCATGCATATACATATGTTGTAAATGATTACAATCAAGAATAGTACATAGGCTTAATATATCAAAACAAAACTATAACATAAAAACACAATTACATCATAAAACTATTTAAAAGCTTTAACACTCTTAAGACAATACACATAGAGATGTATGAATATATTAATAATAATGATAAGCTTTAACAATCTTAAGACAACACACATGGATATGTATGAATATATTAATGATAATGATTACTTACCTTTGAAATGAAAGAAAGTATCTTAACATTACTTTTCCATACAAGTACTTGAAATGATACAATATTTTGAAAACATTATGAATGCGAAATCTGGTTTTGAATATGTAATATTATTTTTTTTTATATTTTTAATAATAAAAGATTAGTGTAAAAAAATATTTCAATTTTTTTTTATATATAATTGTTTTCCTAAATTTTAAAAATAATTTTTATAAAAAAATTTGATCTCTCAAAACATAAATTTAAAGTTAAAATAAATCTACAATAGCAATTCACTCGTTCAAACAATAAAAGGGAACTGTGGTTTTATTGAGGAGTTCCAATTTCATCTTTAGAAAAAAGTATTATAATTACCAAGTGGATTCTCATAGATCCATACAATTATAATCAAATAGAAGTAATTCATCTGATTTTGGTCTAGCGGTTGAGACAGGGGATTATCATGACCCAGATTCAATCCCCCGCAAGCATAGTGACCTAATGAAGTTTATAAAATGGCCAAGTTCAACAGCCTTTGAATTAAAGTAGCCTTTACCACTATAATGCAGTGTTGGGATTCGTAATTCTCCCAATGACATGTGTTTCCCAGGGATAAAGATGGATCTGATATGGAGTTCCAAAGGAACCAGACTGGATGCAAGTCCTAGGCCAGATAATGTAGAGTTGGGTTTGTAGTTCTCTCGAATGAAATTTGTTTCAAGAGGATAATCATAAATTTGGATCCCACACGAATCACATGGATTTCTGAAGGAACAAGGTTGTATGCAAGTCCAGGCAATTTCAGCAAAGAAGGATTCATAGCTACCCACTGAATTAAACAAACAATATTTCACCCACCAGGATGAAATGAGTTCTAGAGGGACAATAATACAGGTTCAAACTTAAAACCCCAGTAAGCATGTTTCCCTAATCAAGTATATGAACTGGCCAAGTTCAACAACCCCTCTTTAAAGTGAGTTTTACCACTATAATGCAGTGTTGGGATTCATAGTTCTCGCAATTGACATGTGTTTCAAAGGGAAAAAGCTGGATCCCACTTAAACGATATGGAGTTCCACAGGAACAAGACTGTATGCAAGTTCCAGGCAATTTCTGCAAAATAGGATTCATATCTAACCAGCAATTAAAAAACAAGTACTTCACCCCCCGGAATGAAATGAGTTCCAAAGGGCTGAGCCTAGAAACAAGTCCCAGGAAATTTTGGTAGATACCCCTTGCACCTAAGGAAGCCACCTCTATATGGTGCAGCCCCTTTGGGTGTGCTTCATGAAGCACTACCAACAAAGGGAAAAAGTAATCTCAGAACAACATATCTAATGAAATGCAACATTTATAAAAGTGGAAATATTCTCTATGACATGTCAAATTTCATAAAATTTGAGTTTGAATTTACATATAGAATTTCTTGTTGCTGCATATTTGAATCAGAAAAAGTATTGGCCCCTTTAAGAGCTACCAATATGCTTTGTTTCCCCTTGCATGGCAGCTACAATGGTCATAACCAAGAATTTCGCAAGTTAATAGAAATCAAAACTCTCAATTTCCCAAACATTCCATGGATTAACTAAGAATTTGCTAAACTCTTTTTATTTATTCAAACAAAAGGGTGAACATCTCTGACCTTAGTTGGAACATCTCATTTTAACCTGATAAGCTAAACACCTACATGCTAATTTCTTTATTTAGTTTATGGTGTAAGCTAAACTTTAAACCATTTGTACCTAAAATTGTGCCATTTATCTAACCAAAATATTTCCGAAATTGTTTACATATTACTTTTTAGTGATTGAAATTGGATAATCTAAATATGCAAGAGCCTTAAATTCATTTTTGCAATAAAAAACTTGCAAAATTTAAACACTAAAATTGTAACAAATCCTATTTTCAATAACAAATCCCGTGGTCGTATTCCAGCAAGAAAAATGGAAATAGTCTAGATTTATTCTCTCAGAATATCAAAACTTTTTGCCAATCAGAAAACCCTTTCCTTGAGAGAGGACCTGTGCTTTGGAAAGGTATAGTTCCCCAGGTTCCTGCAGTATATTTTATCCTTGCTGAGAAGGACTAGTTGGAGGGTTTTTTACAGGTTGTGAATTGATTTTCTTTTCAGCAGGAAAGGTCCAACCTACTACTAATATTATGGCCAAGGACTAGCTTATAGACAACAGAAAGGCTCCCTTTACATGTAATTGTCAAATCAGGAATAGGTTAGCCAATAGAAGTTAGAAGAATCTTACTTCACGGCAATTAGTTAAAAACTTAAAGTGCATCAACTCCCTAACATGGCATGACATCACAGTCCACATCTACAACCCACTCCTATTACTTAGAGGTGTTACGTTACTATCGCTATTGAAAGATTCGTAGACAGAATTGATTACAACATGAAACCCATTGGTTGTTGTAACCCTATAACAACACCATATGTTTCCCTTCCTTGTTTAGATATGGGGTTTGGATCCAATATTCTTTTTTCCCGAGTTCTATTAAAAAGACAGAATTAAACTCACTAGCGGCCATTTTTTTGTTATAGTCATTAAAATGCAGCTAAGAAGTTAAAAGCATCAGATGTAAATTAGAGCCATTACACCAATATTTTAAAATGCAGCTAAAAGCATCACATCTAATCTCGGAGGACAATGATAGTTGAAGGAAGTTTCTTCCAGTTTTCAGAATACTTATCTTGGAAGAAAGAAGGAATTCACCAAGGGTCTTGTTTTAAGATGTCAAACCTTGAAACAATGATCAGGGTCATAGGAAATAGGGAAATTTTCAAAATCACTTAAGGTTTTTCATAAGCATAAAGTGAATCGCACAAAGTAACAATACTGATCACAGAGGTCGTTGATTACAGATCATGCATATTTGAAAATGATTGAGCTAAACCAAAGAACAATTTTGGACCCAACCAAATCAAGTTTGAGCAATTACTAAATCTATCCACGCAAGGGCACTCCTACCAATGCATCTAAGCACCCCTCATTGACCACTGCCAAATTGGAGCTAGTTTCCTCTTGCCTAATGTAACCAACTCAATTAGACTATCATAGATCAAGACTATTGACTAACACCTATTGTTGTAGCGAAGCCATTGCTCAGACTTATAAGCTCAACCAAATGTAAATGATGTGCCTAAATTCAATTAGTAGACATTGTTTGAACCTGCAGAATCTATAGCTTGATGAAGACATTCAATCAGTCATGCAATGGACATTATACCATATTTTTAGCTTCCTTTGGATGAAGAAAGTTTGGTCAATGTGCGCACTAAATAAGCAAACAAACGACCTACATGGTTGGCCAAAAGGGAGCTTTACGGACTGTCTTAAACTACTTTTCAAAAGTAATTCCCCCGTATACTTCAAAGAAAATTGGGAACTTTACTAGGTGGCTCTCAAACCACATTTCAGAAGCAATTCCACCATTTAAATTAAGAACTAGGGTCAACTTCTATATTTAAGAAAATTCTATGCTGAAAATGGAGACATAAATTTGTCAAAAGATAAGGGAACTTAATAAAATTTTCAGAAACAAAAGTTGAGGTGACATAGCACAAAGAGGGGCATAGAAATATGACTCGTTTTCATAGATCAAGTTTCAAAAGGATAAGTATTAAAAATGACAAAAACTGGTCACACAAACAGATATCAAGCCTAAGATCTAATATTTCTAGAACTGCCTTGCAAAAAGGAAGCCATATACAAGATATAGCATCTTGGCCTTGAGGAATATAAAGGAAAAAAATAAAGAGCTTTCACAAAGCCTATTCAAATTTGTAACTTTTTAGTCTTTAACATCTCTATACAAAAGGGCAACTCCATTGCAATCTCAAAAACTATCGCACACAAGGAAAGTAAGTAATTTAAAGCATGTGAAGTGATAACCCAAAGCAAATATTGGTAAACAAGATCATAACTTGAAAAAAATACAATGATTACAACAATTAACTCTACTGAAATTAATAAATATTGCAAGGAATTTCTCAATTTACAAAAAGATAACATATTAATAAAGGCATCTATAATTATCTCCCATTAGTTCAAATAACATGTCTCGCTTCTGCACAACAAAATAGAGGATCATAATAAAATTTAGATTCTATTAAAACATCTTCTAACCAACCTTTGGAACAATATGTCTTGAGAGATATGCTAAAGTTCAAACTGAAAAAAACAGGGTTTTGTAGCAACGAAGCTAAATTTCCAAAAGACCACCCCCGACATATGCGGGAAACTAATCTAATCCAAAACAAAAGACAAGTTTGATTTCAAATGTTGACAAGCACTCTTCAGATAAAGATGATAGTAAAACTAATCACCAATGTAAAGCCATCTTAAACCCGATCTACTATGCTAACCATGGAAACCAGGTGAAAGTCTACAGAGAAAATTATGCTAAGTGGCTTTGTTTTTAGATTCGATCGAGGCCAATCTTCCAAGGGTATCACAAATAAATACATAAATAAATTAAACCAGAGAAAATTATGCTAAGTGGCTCTGTTTTTAGATTCGATCCAGGTCAATCTTCCAAGGACGTCACAAATGAATACATAAATAAATTAACCCAGACACACAATATATTATGATTAACAACGGAAAGGGGAAAATATTGACATAAATAGAAGATCTAGAAGGTCCACTACTAGAAATTCTTAAGATCGAGCTAACATGGCAGTTTATGGACCTACGATTCCTCAGCTTCTGACTTTTTCACGGCATATGAAATTTTCCAGTGGTTCAGCCTTCCCATGGCGAGATCTTAACCCTAAGCTATTTAGATTTGGAAGAAAAGGGGGGCCAAGTGGCAGATATACCTGCACTGCATGAAGTAGGAGGATATTTCTGAAGATCCTTCAGCACTTTGAGGATCCGCTTGAATGCCATTCCAGCAACAATAATACGATGAAGTGGTTAACAAGATCCTCTGCAAATAACCATCGAAAAATTAATGTGAGCCAAAATCCATAATAACGAGACAAATCCATCATCCATTCCACAGACGAGACGAATCGAGTCGTACAGGAAAAATTACCATGCGAACAAACAGATCAAAGAAGCAAATTAGCGCCTTCCCTTGCAGCTTCCTTCGTTTCTTATATGCAGTAGAACAGAAAACACATGGATTATTCTTATTGGGAAGAGAGATGACCATGATTGGGAACTGTGTCGAAAACCCGACCTCAGAGAAAGACGTCTTCGACATAATAAAACTAGAAATTACTGCAAAAAGGTGTAACAATATGCCGGTAGGTTGTTGTTGGAGGGTGGAAAGGGGAAACTAAAAAAAACTCATGAACGAAAGTTTTCCACTAGTGTAGAGTTTGCCTTGTACCCTGACTATGATCACAAATAAACTACCAGTGTTGCAAGGAAGGAAAAGGAATGGTCAACGCTAACTATGATCACAAATAAACTACCAGTGTTGCAAGGAAGGAAAAGGAATGGTCAACTTTAAAAATCCCTTTCAAGATAACACACATATGCATTTGAATATTAAATGTAGGAAGAATTAGCAACTCACTGAACACAGTTAGCATTTTCATAGCACTTCTATCCCCCAAAGTTGGAAAACCTCTTTCAAAAGAGAGTATTTCTATGAAATGCCTAATCCTTCTCACTTGTTAATCATCAAGGAATGGTAACAAGCAATCAACAAATTGATTCACTACTTTTGATTCTGCCATATATTTTCCCTATTATTTAGAAAGAAATTAGCTCACATTTCCTAGGTTTTGTAAAAGTTTCTTCTAGTCTCATGCGAATCAAACTCGTATTCTCAATAGAATTGAGTGGAATCTTCATCACATTGAAGAGTACTCATTTTAGCATATTCAAAGGCAAAATAACAGCCTTGCTGATAAACTCGCCAATGAAGACACTTAATTGGACAAAATGTGTAATGGTGATAAATAACGACCTTCCATTAGATTTGGATGTTTGTAATCACTCCTTGAGCAACCTTAATGAGGGGGGTAAACTGTTGTAGTATGCATTTCCAAATAATTGGAAAATTAGGGGTTTATGAATGAATTTTTGGTGGCATGTGGTCATGAAATCTCCCTGGCGATCTCAAGTTACTCACCATATATTTTGCACACACTCAAATCTTGTGTTTGTGGTCTCTCGGCTCTTGCAACAAGTCTATAATGGTTCATTGAAAGGCAATTATGGAGTTTATATTGAAATATTTGGGAGCGAGTGGGATAAATATGGAATGGAGGTGAGTGTCTGGTTATTGTCTTGGATTATCTGAGGCATCGCCACTTGGAATTGATTTGGTAGTTGTTTTCCTCTCATGGTTTGGTGTTTACTTTAATTTGGTAGAGGCTTGGGTGATAGGAGAACATATTGAATCTCTTTCAGATTTGGGTATTTTCTTTGAGGTGGTAGATTCTTAACCATTGGGGAAACAAGTTGGAGAGAGTTGAGCATAGGTTGGAGAGTCTCAAAAATTAATTGGAGTTCGATGATCAATTTTGTGGTCATTTAGAGAATAGGGTGGAGAAGCATGAAGGGAAATTGGCGCAACTTGTTGGTGGAGGATGAGGAGGATAAGTGTCATGTTTAAGGTATTTCTTGGTCTATTTTGTTTCTATTTGCTTATATATTGTCACTATGTTTTGCTTTTGGGTCAGTTTGTAAGAAGTACTATGACCTAGACTCTATGGTATTTACATTTTCTTGTTTTGATGTATGAGGTTAGGGTATTTTTGAAGTCCTTGGTTCTTAAACAGGGCATTTTGGGTTGCTTAGGATTTCCTCATCCTTTTTAATATAATCATCTTAAATGTTTCTCTGTTAAAAAAAATTAACTTTTTCTATCGTTTTATAATCATGTTGATTCTCAACAAGTATTTGATGTGGGTTTCTCATATTAGGGAAGTACAAGAACTTTTATAACCCCTTGGTTCCTAAAATTTGATCATAAATTTATGTTTATTAATTGATTTTTAGTTTGGGTTTGTCTTCCCTATTTACCATTATAGTTATAGAGTTAATTAGTTTTTTAGGATATTAGGAGTACTTTGTACACCTACACAAAATTAGATCTTGAAAGAGTTGTGATAGGTTTATGTATATATGCTCATATTTGTTTTGATATAGACCTTAATAAGGGTCTTCCGAAAAAAATATCTCAAATAGAAAAAATGTAAATGTCCATAGGCCTAGGATTATGCAAACACAACATTCAAGTCTAGGATATGTGTACCTCCAAGACATATACAAGTTATTTTTCCTTGTGCTCAAGCTCATCCTCCTTGGAAAAAGGGACCAAATCAAAATTGAAGATCTAGAATTTTTTGAAGGAATCAATGTCAAATAATGATATTTCTCTAGATGAGGTAAATTAACAACCACAAGTGTTGATTAAGCAATGCACTCCATCCTCAGGGGTCCGAATAACAACTACTAGGCTACTACTAGGACCAAAACGATCTCAAAATTTGTGCCTACTACCTTTTGTGAACCTCGCTACCAATGTCCACTCTTTTTTCGTCAAAATGAAATTCAAAAGGCCGGTTTGATAAGTCCTCCTCTACAAGACTTCATTTATTGCATGAATATAATGGACTCACGACAACTATAAAGAACACTCGATGTCATGCAAATACAAATAATGGCATGTACAATGGTTATTAATAAAATAAAAAAAAACCAATTGTTGGCTCAAGAATAGTCTTCAATTTGATGGGTTCCATGATCGTGATGTAATCTTGCTCATTCCTTCCAAATATTTCTGGTTTCTCACAACATTTTTCCTTAGCACTACCAAAATACATATAAAAATTACTTGGCTTTACATCCTCTTCTCTTTAAATCCTCATCTCATAGGCATAACTAAGGATTATTATGCCTGCACATCCTCACCTTATAATATGAATTGGGTCAAGGCCCAAACACAACCATAAAATATTAAATGTGTCAAGACCCAAAGAGTAAGATACAACTATAAGTCTTATATTAAATTTACCTTATGTCTTTAATTAATAGTATCAACTGATAATTGACACGTTTGATGGTTCTGATATTCTTATCACTCCTTACCAATGTGATTGCAAGGCATTCTTTGAAGGTGAAGTCCATAATTTTAGGTCTTCTCCCTCATTATCATGCCTTTTGGTAAGACAATAAATAGGGTAGTGGCCTACATAAACATGGAAAATGTTTTAGGCATAGAGGTTATACAAATTAATTGTTTTCATTAAATAATTTAAATCCCTATTGATTCACTAAACCGTGGACTCGTACAAAACACAACAAATTTTAGAGCCCCAAGCACTTAATTACACACACCTGTAACTTTCTCAAATCTAGCCATTAATAAACTTATTTTGGTTATTTTGGTTCAATTTAAAAGGAGTGTTGAGACTCAAACATACAGTGAGTTGCAAGGATGCAATTGACTTAGGCCCCTCCATCACATACATGTATGCTTTCACAAGAAGCGTTGAAAAACAATATTTGTTTTTTACATTTTTTTGGTGAAAAGGTGTGGTTAATTTATACTTGTCAATTAAAAGTCAATTATTTATATTTTCCTTCATCTGAAGAGATGAGAGAATAAATGCCATTCCAATTGAAATTAAGACCCACCCTTCAAATTTGATCACTGGTTCCAAGGGGTAAGATGGCCCACAAGGATGGAACATGCCACTGGATATTTGAACATATGATTAATGATTAATCTAACTGATATTTCCTTAATCAAGGATGCATTAATTCATTGTGTGATCTATTAGGTTTTCCAAACCTGAGTTGGTATTTGGTAATGATACTATTTTTAGCAACAAGAATTGCCTTATAGTTATTATAGCTAGATGTAATTTATAAAGTAAAAGCTTCAAGATAGAGAATAGGGTCTGTGAAGAGATCGTTTTAGTTGAGGATTGAAGCCCGAAGGTAGCTAATAGAGGTCAATTCTCTTGAAGGTAGCTAATAAAGGTAGGTTCAAAGAACTATAAGTCCAATGTTGGTGCTCTTGGAACCCCCACATTATTTATGTCATGCTATCTTTGATAATATAGTCTGCTGTTATTGTTGGAAAGTTTAGCCAAATTAGTTTTCAAATATGTTGTGTTTTTCTAGCTACAAATTGATGGTATTGTGGGATTATCTGGTGCTACAGTTTGTCCCTTTCCAATAGTATAGTCACCAATATATGTGTTTTCTCACCCTTTTCTTCTATCGAGTGTGATACAGTTTGTCTCTTTTCTTTAGGATCAAATCCTTTTCTTCAAGATTAAAGATATGCTCTTCATCTATCGTAACTTATCCTTTCTATATTCATTGAAACCTGGGTAAACCTCTTGATCGAACTCTACAAGAAAATTTGAATCTAAATCTTCTTGATTGGTTTCAAGTCTACGGAAATTTGCACTAGAATACCAACAATTTGTCGTAAGAGATCCTAAAATTTTTAATAAAACTTTAACAAAATTCTAATTAAAGAAACAATAACACACTGAAAAACTAATTTAGTCAAACAATCCCAAATTCTTAATTTGGTGAAATCCTTCATAGGAAAGCATGATGTCTGCAAGCACTGGCTGTAGAATTTTTGCCTTTTTTGTATGAAAAAAAAGCACTGGCTGTAGAATTTCTACGACTCCATAATCCATGAAATTGTTCAATCAAACCGACGTGAATCTTTCACGAAACTTGCACTCCTCTATACATAGTTATATCATGGAAAGTTGGATGTATTTTATTTGATAGGTCTATAAACGATTTTAGGACTGTGATAAGAAGGATGAGAAAAAAATCTCCAGATGAAAATATTTCTACCAAATTCAAAGTCAAAGAATTTTCCAGGTCCATTTGATAAAATCATTTTTAGGTCTTAGAGCACAATCATTAGTGGGAAGATGTAATGAATGGTTGGCTAAATGACCAACAATGTTATCCAGAGCTTGGAAAGCCCAATGTAATAGTGGAGGGCAGTCAAACTGGTAGAAATCACTAAGAAGAAACTCGCCCAGATTTTCAAGTGCTTCCTTCAGTGTCTTAAAATTTAAGAGCCTGGGTTTCTTTACCTGAGTGACTATGCCACCCATCTGATAGTGTCCAAAGTTAGTGGTGTCTTCCTGGAGGTGGAACTAATATGGTCTGACATTCATAAATTTTCTTGGCTTACCATCATTGAGCTCAGTCATACCTTCTTTAAGTTCAGAGAAAACAACAAAATCCCCATCCTCGAATTGGAGCCTCTCATCATCATCCACACAGGATAGAAGAGAAGGATTGTCATTGGTAATAGAAGCAATGATGTCTGTCTGTGCCTCCTCACCATTCACATCAAACACACTAAACTTCGGTCCAAAGTCACAAAACACACTACCAAACACTCCCTAAATATCAGCCTTGATAAAAGCAATTGGTGGTTGATGATTATGGCATAAATCATTGTATTCAATAGTTTTTTCAACAATTATGTCTGTGAACACCACAACCTACAAATTAAATTCATTACTACTTGGAGGCTACATCATTTAATTTTAGACTAATTCACATAATGGGAACTTACCTGGAAACAAGAGACATGTTTTTGTGAAACTCCAAATCCACGACAGTCTATGAAACCCCACAATGTTGTACCATTAATTGTTGTTGGAATGAACCGCAGTGGAGCAGGATTCAACCATTGTCAATTTATAACAGAAATGAGAAGGATGGTCAACACAAATTTCAAGGGAGGGGATGCACCAAGAACAGACATGGTACACGATAAATGGTAACTACTGTTGCAACCAGAGAAACAAGTTCCCTTCTACAACTTGGAGGCATTAAGTCATTTTTTAAGCAATTCATCTTAACTTGAATTTGAAGCACACAGAAGAGTATAGTTTGTATTATCCTTTGAATACCTGAGTTCAAATTCTTGAATGCATATGATTGTAAATATGGCAATATCTCTAAAATAAAACTCAAATCTTAAGAGTTTACAGATATTTTTCTTTTTATCTCCACACTTTATGAATATTAAAAACTTACTAGTGATTGGGATTTCCTGCATCCTCTTCCTCTGCTATACATACAAGGTGTTGAGAGTGATGTATATAATTTTCACTAAATTATACAAGCCATCTCCTAGAGTGAGGGAAATGCACACAAAAACCTATCACAGAGCCTTTCCAAGTAATGGAAACGAAGTGTGTAATTAATCACAGGACAAATATACACTTCAATGTCATATATGTATGGATATACCTTGTAACCATTTAGACTCTTCATGCTTCTTTTAGGAAGGTTTTCTGGGAACCAGTTTCCTTTCTGATTGTTAATTAAAGGATACATGACACCCCACTAAGTCGTTGCTCCAATAAGAAGTGATATATTGACAATAAGTGGCCATATCATCCCCTCTCCCACATATGTTGTACTAAAATCGAAGTAAAAATTGTGATGGGTAATGGATATTAGTTAATTCCGCCCTAGTTTTTACTTCGATGGGAAATTGCCCTTGGGGAAATAGTTTAATGGTATATATAAGGGATATGCATGATAACCCATCGACCTTCGATTACATGCCAAAAACCCTCCACCAATGATATTTTTAAAAAGTATATTCATTTCCTTGACCCCTCTCCTTTTTTCAATCTTTTACGGTTCGAATGCAAATGCTCTTGTTTTCTTGGATTCCAAAATAAACTGCAAAAAAACCCAATATCTTGAAGTTGACGGCCATGGTGAGGGACTGAGAAAATGAAAGAGAAATTAATATTAAATGGCCATGTTATATGTACTGGTGTTTTGTGTTTCTTTTTACAGCCATTATAGTTGCAGCTGATGATACAATAACTCTAGGGTATGATCTTTCAGGAAACCGAACAATTACCTCCAAGAACTGCAAATTTGAGTTCGGGTTTTTCAAATTGAATGATGCAGATAAATGCTATGTGGGAATCTGGTATGCTGGAATCCCACTAAAATCCCATGTCTCGGTTTCCAACCAAAAAACTGGGGTCGTCGCTTCTGCGGCTCTGAAATTCAAGGAAGATGGTCGACTGGCTGGTTGTGGTGTATGCGGGAAACGCCTTTACGTGTCACGTTTTTATTTGATCAATGGACGACCAAAGAAGTCCTTTAAGTGTCATGTTTTTATTTGATCAAGGTACAAGGTTTTTCAATTAAATTAATACGCATGTGGGTTAGAGACACGTGGCATGTTTTTATTAGAGGAAGGGACAACCACCCTCCAACCAATCAGGTCCATTGTTTTACAAAATGGACCTCAGATAAAAATGCTTTACGATGTAAATATAACAACATATAAGAAAGAACAGAAGTCTAGTGAAATCTAGCGGTGGCAGGGGCAGAGGAGAGTAGTGCAGTAAAACGCAAGGTACACAGAAAATGCCATCAACAGTAGAACAAATACAACCCTTTGTGCAATCCAAGTCCAGCGTTGAGCTATGGAATTTGGGAATTGTCCTCTGCCTCTCATAAGATGAAACTATTGAAAATATATGTGGACAATTGCCATAAGGATTGCTGTAGAGATTAGCAGTGAAATAATGAATGGATTCCACCTAGTCTGGCACCTTAATGACCCCTCCACAGAAAACAAGGCACTAAAAATCGCTCCCACATTTACTGCGTAAAGATTTATCAAGTTGTATATACTAGCTCTATGGCTTTGATCATTTTCTACATTCCCGGAAAGAACCTGATTATTATCATTATTAATTTGCAGCAGCTGATTGTTATAACGAAGAAGTTGAATCCGCTAAAGTTGAAGTTCCAGAGCAGCCATAGGGATAACAATGTGACTTAAAGATTCTTGAACTTTCAAGTGGGCTTTCAAATTGTGGCCATGATCTTCCATGAGGAACTGAATCACCAAATGAGAGTAGCAAACTGTTACTAAATCCATTTTGCAGAGCCAAATTTTTCTATATAACATAAATTACAGAATTATATATATTAAAATGTATAACACACTGTAGAAACATTTCACATTAATCTATTTAATCAATTTATTACAGATTCCATCAAACTTCTTTTCAATTTCATTCCCAAATTTTGGTTGAAGAAGAAAACAAACACTTATACTATAAAACCACAAAAATAAATAAATACAACAAAATATTTAAGGAGCTTGAGGTCTCAACATCATGAGATGCTGGGAAGAAAATTCATGGGGCCGCTTGATTNCTGGATATATATATATATATATATATATATATATATATATATAGATATGAGTATAAGAATTCCCTGATCTCTTGAAGGAATTGATGGGATTTGATTCTAAAGCATTTCAGGCTTATAAAATTAATGCAGGACACACGAGCATAAAAAATACCTCATCTACTAAAGAGCTTAGTAAATTGAGTAAGTGTAGCCGAACCAACAAACAATCACTAGAAATGATATCCAAGTCTGGTGTAAATGACAGAACCAACAAACAATCGCCGTAAATGATATCGAGTGTTAATTCTACAAGCTAACCAAATATTTTGCTATGAGAGAATATTGATATTTGAGATACTCAATCAATTTAGAAAAGTTCTATAAATCTGAATATTGCTGACAGTAGCACTGTTGTTGACATTGTGGACACTGGTACTGAATAGCTTGCGGACACTCATTCCAAGCTGTCAACAATTCCTCTCACGGACATTTTCATTCAGCTCTGGAGTCTTCAACTACCTCAAACTCCCTAGTGATCTGGGGATGGTTTCGGTAAGTGTGTTGGAGCTGAGATCCAACACCTTCAATTGCTTCATCATGCTAACTGAAGAGGGCATCACTCCACTTAGAGAATTGTACGACAAAACCAGCTATTCTATGCTATTCTGCTCGCCTACGTTAGATGGTATTGAACCTATGAATTTGTTGTGGGACATGTCAAGGACCCTTAAATTTCCTTTGGGAAATTGGCTCTGGACGGAGAATACAACATCTATAGGCCCAGTAAGCTGGTTTGAATGGAGATCCAGAGTGCTGAGATCTCGCAGGTTACGTATCTCATCTGAAATCGTGGATGTCAATGCATTGTTTGAAAAATTGAGCGTATCTAATTCTATCATGGTGCTCAGCCACGGACGTAAGGTGCCCATGAGGCTGTTGCTAGATAAATAAAGCAGAGAAAGACACCCTGACATTGTCGACAACCACTCAGGAATTATTCCCTCGATGCCACAACCAATGAGCAAGAGCTCATACAATCCATAAAGCTTCGATACCACTATCGACACACTCACAAACTTACAAATTATTCAATGAAATATCTAGTATTTGTAGATTAGAAATCTCTAACAATTCCAGTGGAAGGCTCATAGAGAGATTGTTGTGAGAGAGAAAGAGAGACAAAAGGTTAGAAATCTTTCCTACATACTTTGAAATCGAACCCGATAGTCGGTTATAGTTTAGGTAGAGCTCCATGAAATTCGAAAGTTCACCCCATGAAGCAGGAATGGGACCTTTGATCATGTTATTTTCCATTGAAAGGTGCTGCAGATTGACCATAACTCCTATAGAAGATGGCAGAACTCCGCTGAATTCATTTTCTTGAAGACGAAGAAATCCCAAAGATGTGCTCTTTCCTAGGGAGGATGGGATAATCCCGCTGAGTTTGTTTAAATGGAAGAACAAGGAAAATAGATTCGATAACATACTAATAGAATCAGGTATGCTCCCCATCAACCTATTGTTAGACATGTCCAATGACTGCAGAGAACGCAATTGTCCCACATACGGAGGAATGGAGCCACTGAGAAGGTTTCCATGGAGATCGAGAGTGGTGAGCTTGTGGAGACTGGATATTGAGCTGGGAACAGGACCCGTCAACCTGTTAGTATAAAGATTCAAAATGCAAAGATTCATGAGACCGCCAAATGTAATCGAAATGCATCCCATGAGCTCGTTGTCTGATAGATCAAACTCCCGAAGATTGTGGAGATTTCCCAAAGACAAAGGGATTGAATATCCGAGTTGATTGGTGTTGAGACGGAGCTTTTTAAGACTCGTGTGCTTCCCTAGCGATGATGGAATGGAGGAAGAGATTTGTTTCTGGTCCCACAGATCCAAAGTTTCAAGAAACTATAGATCTCCCGAGTCCCATGCAGTCCGAGAGTGTGCCTTTCCTTCATGTCAACAATTTTTCGGACAGACATGTGTATAAAAACAATGATTGGAGGGATGACCATAAAAGTACAGCTATTTTGAAAACCTGACCTGGGAGAAAAATGCCTTATGGCGCAAATATATATATTCTTTCTTATATATATTAAAAGATCTTTATGTGTATGACTAGGTTCTATCACACAATTCTTCACGAATTATGGAGCGTTTAAAATTTTTCTTTTAACCTGGCGACTCTTTAGAATTAGTTAAATGCCTTGGAAAATCATTTAATCATTTAACCTCGATGCTGCTTGCAACCTACATCCACTACAGGGTTGATGTATTTTGGTAAACTAGCATTGTGTTATTCATGTACAAGGACAAAAAATTAAGAATAGTTATTGTCACGAATACTGTGACATGAGAGGAAGCATTGTAAATACATAGACAATATCCATACTTATTCTAGAACTTTTGGACGAAGTTTCCTGAAGTGGGCGTGTATGTAACACCATGTTTTTACCTGACCTCTCAAGATAAGAATAAATATTACTTGAGGGCATTCTATGCTGAATGACCTTACTATTTATTATTTTTGGGATGCAAAACTTTGTATGGGCATATTTTGAGGGCGTATGGTTTTGGATGTGTGAAGCAATGAATTACTGATGAGACATGAGCTAAGAAGGAGTATCTGACATGTTGTTGATTAAATTGTGATTATGAAAATAGTGTCGACATTTGGACAATTATGTATGCAGTTATGTTATGATTTTAATTGTGAATGGAAAATCATGTAAATTTATCAGCAAAGATTAAAGTTGTATAATGTTTTGACAAAAGTTATGTAACATGTACTTTGATGGTATTTCGAGTGACACGAAAGGACGGTACATGAAACACAAAAAAACATCAATATAAAAGGAATATAGATGACTCGACGACTATGGCAGGTTATATAAGTCTTATATATAGCATGTTTGAATTGTGATATGTTTGATGCACTAGCATGCATGGACTCTAGATGAGTCGGGAAACCTCGATAGTTGAGGTCGATTAATTTTTTTGTTATAGTTGAATCTTATTTATGAGATTTGATACACATGTTTTTTTATGTGCAGATCATGGGATTGTGATTGCCAATTGATCCACATTAGGTGACGGGGCTGCGAAACTATACCTGTCACTTCTAGAAAATTGGACGATGCAATGAAATTTGAATAGAGTGAGGAAAAATCCAGTTCATCATATGCATGTGCCATGAGGGCAGGTCGTGATCCAGTCACTCATGAAGATTATTACTAGGGGGCACCCAATAGGGATTCAACCTTATTCCCCAGGAGCCACTTGGCTCTTCCCAAGGTATACGAAATGAGGTAACATTGGGCCAGTCATCATAACCAACTCCTCACATGTGGGAATTATTGGAAGGACATGCTTAAAGCATAACCCTTAATAATTCTGTTCGTGAGGAGATTGCAACGGTGAACAACATCTATTTTAATTAATGGTAATAATAAATTGAGCATAAAGAAATTTAAGTAAAAAATAAATAAATTAAATGATAAATTAAATTAAAAATGAAAATAAATAAATAGATAAATCAATAAGGATAAATAAGCTGAAATAAATCTAAATTAATAAGTCAGTTAGCAGAGTAAATTAAGGAACGTGGACTTAATTGAAATCCTAACTATTTGGAAAAGAATTGAAAAACTAAGGATAACTAAAAAGTGGGTTGGTAAATAAAATAAATTAGTTAATTAATTAAAGTAAACTAAAGAGTTAATTGAATGTGGTGCATGGGATGCACGGGGATTAACAAAATGGTTAATAAAAGGTAGAGAAATGGAATAACGAGGGATCTTCATCTTCTTCTTCTTCGATCTTTCCATAGTTTGGAGCCCGAACCCTTTGGGTGGATTTGAGGCAACTGTGGAAGAGTGTGGTTCAGTACGACATGAGTGAGGTTGAGAGCCTCCCAGGAGCAGTATGACATTGTACTTCCATTGCTAGAAAGGTATTGTCAGCCCCATCGAGCATGGGCATCCCAGGGAAGGAGAGTACCCGTTAAGGTATGGTATGGAGGAAACAAGTGGATCTGATATGACTGGAAATCCAATGAAAAAACTGTAGTGGAGTGATGAAAAAAGAACATTCTTCCTCGTCCTAAAACGACAATGAATAACGATATGAACATGTACTTTAAAGTTATTTGAATTTGTGAAATGTTGCACATGAAAATGGAATAGTTTAATTTAAACCACTTATACTATGAAATGAGAACTATATACTATGAATGAGAACTATACCCATAAAAACGATGTTTTTTGCAAAAAAAACACCAAAAAACACCCCCCAAATAGAAAAGTGTTGATACCAGTATACACGTTTTTTTTTTTAGGGTAAAAAATAGAGCCATGGACTAAACATCCCATATTGTTGTTTATCAAAACTTTAAAATCAACCTTAAATTGGAAAAAAAGAAAAATTCTTGAAGAGATAAATTACAACATTCTGGAAAATTGCATATTAAAGAAAAAACAAATTTCTCTTATAATTTCACCATTATAACCATATAGAAACAAAGAAATTATGATGTGATTCATAATGAGATAATATATTAGACCATACAAGAACAAATGGTTCATATAAATATTCAAAAACTCCTCTAGAGTTTCAATTAAAAAAATCATACTAGTAAAAAGCATCTAACTGCCTCTTCAAATTCATCCATGGATTATGACACCCCATCATCAAAAACTCCTGTAGAGTTTCAATTAAAAAAATCATACTAATAAAAAGCATCTACACTGCTTCTTCAAATTCATCCATGGATTCTGACACCCCATCAGAATCTACATTTTCTGCAGATGAAGGACTTGATGAAGATGTAGATGACCCATACTCTTCTCTATTATCAATGGGCGCACTATCTGAGTCTACATCTATGCCCATCATTTCAGATGTCATATTCCTTCGGGATCTACGGATTGGTTTAACAGACTCCCATCTTGCAACTTCTGGCTGTGGCAGCAACCTATTTATAATCTCTATAGTCTTGGAGCGGAGAGTGTCTTTCTTTGTCAAATTGAAATCATAAACAAGTATATCAACTTCCTCTAATTTCAAGATGTCAATGCGGCGGTGATT